>JAQFZB010000002.1:0-222550 GCA_034695165.1 Desoria trispinata
CGTTCGCAAACTCCGCAACTGAATGTTGCGAAGCGACGTTTGCGAAGATTACGATGGTGACGTGAGTTGGCCCATTAATGTCAAACAGACAGAAAATGAAAAAAATTCTTAATTGTTTTGACAGACATAGGGAAATGAAAAGCGGACGTAGCTTGTAATAAACCTTTATAATTTAGTTTTTTGGGAGTTTATTAACTTACGTTGTAGTTTGACGACGGCATTACCTGGTTGTATTGTTACATATTTGTATTCTGTTTCTAACAGATTCTGGAGAGTGTGATGGAAGTTTTATTTCAGCTATGTGATGATTCAGACTCGGATATTAGACTTGTTGCATCGGATTGTTTAAATCGCATATCTCGAGTATGTCAAAATACCCATCTCTTTAATAATTGCAATAAATGTTCGACCTGAGTGGAATGCTAATTATTTGTTGAATATTATTCTCTAGACTCTGAAAGACACACTTCAGCCAAAGTTTCACATGGAAGTTTACAAGGAAATACGAAAAAATCAAAGTCCAAGATCTCTTAGGGCAGCACTTAATCTCTTTGCGTTTATTAGTCCAATGATTAGGTTGGAAATCAATTAATTTCATGTTTATACTAGTTTGATTCTGTAAAGCATAAGCTTATTACAAACATATTTTTTAATCCATATTTTCAGAGCTCAAAAATGTCGAGCATTTCTTTCTAGTCTTCTTCCTTGTTTCGCTCAAATATCCAAAAGAACTGAAGAAATACTTTACGAAAACATTGCTGTTTCTTTGACTGAAATATTCAAATATTTGGGCCCATTTGCCCATGATAGTGAGATTAAGGTGTGTGTGTGTACCGAAAATTATTTAGTGTATTTATTATACAATACTTTTTTGATTATAGATTCTATGCAAGGATTTCATAACAAATCTTGAATCCACGTCTGCAATAATTCGACGGGCTTCTGCAGCGATTTTAGTAACAATATGTCGTTATTCAAAAAAACCGTTTGAGTCATTACCAAAACTGTTATCGAAAGTTACAGGTAGGAGTGAATTACAAGCTTTTACATAGAAATTGAAACTGATTTCATTGTAACGTTGTTTAGCTTTTTATGGTTTGACTTATAAATTTTCCAGAACTTTTAATGCCAAATTTAATGGAAAAGAGTGTCTCCACAATAATTGGTGTATTGCTTTGCGTTCGCCAATGTATTCCACTCATCTACAAAGAGATTCAAACTGGAAGCCTCTATAAATCTTCTATGGAACAAGATGCCGTTGTGGAAAATTTATTACAAGTACTATTTCACTTTGGCAAAGTTGATAATAAAAATTATCATAATTTTTATTATTAAACTAGGTGTACGAAATGTGCATGATTCTTTGCAATCATGATGACCACAATGTGATTACCACCAGCTTGGAAACTCTTCAACAGCTTTTTACAAACCCCGTACATCCAATAATAGTAAAGCTTACTGGCCCAACAGGAATTCAAAATAGTTTAGACAATAGTACTTGGATGAACAGGAAAACACTAAATCCATCACAATCCAGTAAGTAACTGATATTAGTATAGTATTTAATTTAATTAGTCCTGGATGATTCAATCAACAATATTTTTCATGATTTAGGCACGGAGAATCTTTCGTTTTGTGATGAAACGACAAATTTATTAGAGTCAGATTTGGATGTTCCGAAATTTCGTAGTATGACTTCAACTGAGGTATCAGAAGAGAAAGATGATTTTGAAACCGAACAGTCCATTACATCAAGTAGTAGGAGAAATTCTGACATGTTTGTAATAGAAGGAACTTTAAGTGGTGAGAAGCAACAGACCACGGCAATTCCTGTTTAGTTTGCTCACATCAATTCACATAAATCAATTTCTTATAGATGTTGGAAGTACGGCAGAAATGGAACGTCTTCAATCTTCTGACGACGAAGAAAATCAAACTCATAAAAACGAAGAAAATGTAGTACTGCCAAGTTTTCCAGAAATACAAATTGGATCCCTGTACGAACGGAATATTCCAATTTACTACTGTTCACGATTTCTGACTTATAATTTTCTTCTGTCTGGTATACATAGCTTATATTTTTGTTCGAATAAATAATAATAGGCAATAATGTTTTACGTTTGTTCTTCACAGGACAAAAAGGTATAATCAGACCTGACGGGGAAATTCGGACAAGTGCAAAAGTTTTAGCTACAAATTGCTTAGTCAATCTTATCGACTTACTACCTGAAATATTTAGCATCACATTATCTCATGCATTGGTCGAATCTGAAGATAGTGATGAGAATCAAAGAATTCAGGACATTTTAATCTACGCCTCACACAGCGATCCTTTACTTAGAGGGACTGTATATATTCTTGCTGGAACTTATATCAGATCTGTCATGGGAACCCGGACCAAAAAATTACATCCATCAACAAGTGATATAAATGAATTAATTGCTGTATTACAAAAGGTGGGATTTTAAAATTATAATTCATAACGGGTATTGCGCACAGTGATAACCTACCAAATTATTTCGTAGGGACTGACGGACAGTTCAAATATTGGAGTCAAATGTGCTATATCTGGAGTCAACAACTGCATTCAAAGCTTGCTACAAAATTCAGCAACTCACAAACTTGGAAAACGTTTATTCTTTGATGTTATTCCAACAGCTGTTAATCCATATTGGTTGGTGAAGGTAACAGCCTACAATATTTAAAGTAAAAAATATATGCACCCGGTTTTCAATGTATAAGTAGACACACATTTTTACTTGTAATAGGTTGACCTGATTGAATTACTATCTTCAATTCAATGCGCAAGCATTTTCAACGTTACGGAAATGAGGGAACATTCGTTAAATTTACTCTTAGGATTTTTATCTGACGAAGATGCACGCGTGAGATCAATATCTGTTTCAGCTATAATCAAGTAATTCGTTGTATAGGACTTACCTATTCTACTTATCAAGTCAACCAGATATGAACTAAATCTAATTTTGTTCTACTTTCAATTGCATTATTAGACTCTTAAAGCAATATTCCATGTACGATTGCTGTGATTGGGGATCATTCCAAGTATTTTGTAAAGAATGTGTTGCAAATGAAGTCAATATCACTCGCTACATTTCGTGTACCAGAGAGAAATACCGGTGTTTACGATGTGAGCACCCGTGCAACGCGGCAAGCAAAAGAATGTTAGAGACCATCTTAAGTAGACTATTCGAAGCAATAATTAAAGTTGATGACAAAGCAGCAATGGTACGGAGTATATTTTTATTTTCTTCATGCATGTATCAATTTCCTACTGGACTAGTCTGTAACTGTTAAATTTATAAATTATTCAGGCCGGACATTATGCCGCATTGGCTCAATTAAGTGAAACATATACACCACGCTCACACACCCCCATGTGGCGAATTAATCATGGAGTCTCAAATTTGACAGTTCTACTTTCCTTTTGTATTGATACTTTGAAGTCGTCTCCTTACGTCTTTGATTTATCTATTCATCAATCTGTTTTATGCCTGGGCACAAATTTATTCATTGCATCTAATTTTTATACTGTTGGTTCTGAAGGTGAAAAGTCCGTTGAAGATATCAATCCTTTCAAATGTGTTAATGTCAACGTAAGTAACTACAACGACCTTAAATTTGTTCGCTAAAGTTTTTAATATCTCCTTAATAATGTATTGACTTTAACGTGTTTTTAATAAACAGATTGGAAATTGTGGAGTTCAACTTCTCCAGCATTGCATATCTGTTATGAAATTGTATCAAAGTGTAGTGGAAAGTATTAACACTACTTCATCTCTGAGAAGGCAATCCACCTCTCCAGTAATTTCCCCTGTGAAGAAATTCTCACAAAAGCTCGAAGCCGAGAAGAAAGCACAAGGTACAACCTATTTTATCATTGGTCATAATACAATCAATAAAATATTTCCAGAATCTGAATCCGAGAAGAAATCGAAAGGCCTCCTTGTACCAGATTCAGCTTGTCAAAATCACATGAGGAAAATGAAAGAAGCAATATTGCAGTCCTGGAGGATTTATAAAACTAGTTTAGATCCGGTTGTTGCAACTAAATTCACTTCACTTTTAATTACTACCGTTAACTGTACCCGGAAACTCTTTACCTGCGTTAGGCCGGATTATCCAGCTATGACTAACTTAATAGATGAGGTCCTTTCTGTATACTCCTCACTTTTCTTTTTGTGTCCTGTACCTGCCATGAAAAGTGTCAGAGAGGTTAAAATCAAACTAGTAGATTAGAAATTCTTTTCATTATGCTTATAAATACTAAAAGAATTGAAATTTGCTTTTAAATCAACAGATGTTAAAATGCATTTTCTCCATTTATGATCCCGTCTTCACCAAATCCGACTCTATGGAGCTAGTGCAGACGCAAAATGATTTGGAAGATTTTTTAAATTTTAGCAAAACCTATGAAAACCAGTAAGCCATTATTCATGATGTTTCAAGCACGGTTTATACGAATTTGATTCAAATTATAATTAGGCTGATTGAAAGCCGTTCTAAATCATGGACGAAAACTGTCGTAGATAAATCTTCATTGGGAACTTATATTAGGCAGTTTGAAGCTGTTGTAGTTACAGCCCTAAGAGTAATGAAATTAAGATTATGACTTATACAAATTGCATTATCCTACAACATTTATGATATTTTATCTATTCATTTTCCAGATATACACTACGACAGGAGATGTTGAAATACAATCAGAAGTGTTGCGACTATTAATCTTATTGATTAAAGGCCATGTTAATTACGGCCTAGTGGATTCCAGTCAAGTTTTTTTGGGTTACGTCATGAAACAAATTGAACAACTCGATGATGGCAATGTGAAGTAAGTTGCGGCGTGGCACATATCCAAATTAATTTTAATTATATGATTTTTTTATTTACAGAAAAGCGGAAATGCTATCTCGAGAAATATTTCATTTTTTGACACTACTAACCCACGAGCATAATTCATCCAGGAAATTCGTTGACATTCCAAAAATATTGAATTTGTGTAATAGTCTCGTCATTATGTCAGAACGAGCGTCTTCTTTAAGTAATGCATTAATTAATTAATTTTACACTAATGATATCCTTTTTAATTCCTTATTTGTAATACTTTATAGCTTCCTCTGCAATACCCGCATTGAAATTCATCGTGAATGATCTCTTCATCAGCCGTGGATCAGATAGTCATACAAATCAAGAGAAAAAAGAATATGAATCTCAACGCCAAACTGTGCTGAAAATCATTCCAAGACTTGTGACATATCCAGAGGTCTAAGAATCATTTATAGTTTTGTATAAGATAATTATTCTTAAAGGTGATCATCAATTTTCTCTAATAGGTAATTCCAATAATGGGGCTAATCCTTAAGGGTCGAAAAATGAACAATATACTTAAATGGGCAGAAGAATCCGAAGAATTGACCAACTGCGTTCTATTAAATCTTGAAAACGGAGAATTATCAATTAGGACAATGGGTGAATTTAATAATTTGGCTGCTTTCATTTATTCAGCTAGTGTTTCAAGTATTCCAAGCATGGGAACTATAATTGCAGATTTGCGTAAAAAATCCAATGAAAACGTACAATATTACTTATTAAAAATTAATTTTTTGAACTTTGAAATCATAATTTAACAGTTAATATTATACTTTATGTAGAATGAAAACTCTACAATAGATGCAGTTTTTCGATGGTGTATTTTAACAAATATTAATTTAATTATGTTCATCAAACAACTGGGAGACATGATTGATACTCCGCTTCCGGAATCTATGAATATTAGGTAACTAAAAAAACTAAAAAGATTCTGTATATCGTCATAACGCTTGATTATTATTTTTGTAGAATACTTCTGGATCTACTGCAAAACTTCATTTCGAAATTATTGTTTGTAATGCCGACCTCGACATCAAATAGAAATTTCGTCGTTGAACAAATCGCTTCCTTCATTAGAATCTCGGCATACATACTTAAATCCGGTAATTATAAAATAAAAGAATTCAGCAATCATCATATTTCTAACAAAATAAGTTAAAAAATATGTTTTTAGATGCATTGGAGGAATTACGTCAAGATCTTAGATCACAAGACAAATGCTGTGTTGTAATGGAAATTGTTAAATCATTTGTTGCTCTAACCCCCGTTGATGTCCGTCTACGTGTTTGGATGGTAGAATTCTTGTCTTCTGTGGGTTATCCCAAAACTCAAGTTTGGGAGAAATTATTAAAACCTCATTCTAGTCTATCTGTCGATTTTCAATCACAATTAGTGATCAGGATTATGCATGATATTGTAAGTTGCCAATTTTATTTGTGAAAGAAATTGTAGTGTCTTTAGAACTCTTTGCCGTCAACAGACAATGTACTATTTAAAATGTTATTGTATTTGTATATCAACAGAATAAAGGAGACGTTCCACCATTAGAAGAATGGATAATTGTGAATCATTCATCAATCATTCTATCGCAGATCAATGACATAGATGATGTATCATTATTCGTTAATCGCTTGAGTACCTATCGCCTAGAGCAGATTCTTGATCAGATTACAATTTTATTGGAACGTCCTGTAGATGTAATTAAATATCTCACACTCAAAGTAAAATCAAAATACAATTTAAAGTTTAATTATATGCCTTATCAGAATCTCGTGGCCAAGAATATTCTATCGTACCTTAACCGTGTCACTGATTCATTCCTATGTGAGACTGCTGTATTGGGAATTAAATTGATGCAACAATCCCAATGTGTTTCCTTAGCCTTTGAAATATCTCACTTTTGTTGCCAAGCGTTTACTCGCTTAAGGACTAGAAAACTTCTTTTATCAGCTAAGGATAGTGATCTTGTAAAGGAATATATCAGTAGGCCAGAAGTTGGCATTTTGTAAGTTTTAAAATTCGCTTGTCTTTTATTCCAAATTAATTTATAAACCTTTGGCCTGTTTTATTACAAAAACTTGAACCTAGAATTTGCCCATGTGTTAATTTTTTAATTATTTTAGATACCCCAGACTAGTACATTTGACGTACAAAGCTCTCGTTCAAGATCCCCCTTTGGTGATTTTAAACCCTTTGGAATCCAACCCGATTGTACAATGGTGTTGCGAGGATTTTACAGAACATGAAGGAGTCGCCCTTGCAAAAATGTTATGCAGTTTAAAATACACACAAATAACATCAATCCTTAACAAAGCAGAGTTTAACATGTCCCTTCTGCAACATTGTTTTCATAATCTACGCATTCACTACCAAATGGTAATTTAATCATAATTTATAGTTTTGAAAATGTCATCTTCTAATAACATATTAATTACAGGGCACACTAACGTCAGAAGAAGTATCAGATTTATTAACATCTCAAAAACGATCTGGGTTGATTGATAAATTACCATTTCCTGTGGCTGCCATTGAGTTTATCATGGAGACATTGGATAAATGGGAAAATATTATTACGGATATGAAAAAAGTGACTAAATGACTTTTTATCGATGAATACTCTATCATTTTATATTTTTAATTTATGTTTAATTTCAGGATGATTCTTCAGATTTGCACATTAGGCTTACAGAGAATTTCACTTTAATTTCCAACATAAAGCACATGTGGGCAGCTCTGACTGAAATGCTAAATTTGAAAAAAGTTGCAATCAAAATTGGCGACACGGAAGACAAAGAATGCTGCAATAACTTCATTCCGACAGGGATTTTTACCCTTTCTTTTCAGGTATTTAGACATTTGTTTAGATTCGTTTTATCTATTTTTTAAATATTAATATTTATTATTTAGTTTATGGCTGAAAATTGTGAAAGGAAAGATCACTTGCCTATTGAAGACCTCGTTATATTTCTACAATTTGCGTCAGTTGCAGTCTGTGATTCAAGTTTTCTCACTTTCTTTGATGTTCGTGATAATCCTCCGCATATTTTTGTTTGTATTACTTCACTCGGGATTATTTTGAGAAAATTGGTTGCAGATTTAAAGATCAATTTCACCTTTAGTCAATCTGAAACAGGTACTTGTGCAAATATCTCTGATTAAATAATACCTACACCTATTGAAAAATTGACTATTATAGCATACTGTTTTAATTTAGATTCATACGAAGACATGAACGATGAGTGCATAAATGTTCTCAATGAATTTAATCATTTAACAGAATTTATTGCAAAAGTTCAAAACGATGCTATTTCATTGGAATCTGAGCTTTTTCAGTGTTTCAAGTAAGTACCTAAGCTAAGTAATGATTTTTAAGAACATTGCCTTCAAGTCAACAAGTTCCTCTATAAGACAACCATGACATTTTAAATTTTTCCATGTTTAAGACGAGTGGTTTCCGGACTTGGTCGTTGTGAACTAGTAAATGGATGGATTCTAATATCACATCTCGGGTGGCGACCGCAGGTTTTGCAGAAAACTCAAATTTTTCCAGCTATTCAACAAATCCCACTAGAAATTTTACGAAATGAAACGGATATGTTACTGAAGTACATTTCCAAGTCAGTGTCTAAACAGAAACACAGTTAAACTTTTCATTTAATCATCTAAATTAAAATTTATTGATCTCTTCTTTTACAGATTAAATCTTTTGGGTGTTGCAAGTAAAATTCAATTTGAAGAGAACTGGGTTATATTTTTGTCTGTGATTAATCTCTATGTAGATGAAAGTTTCCAATTACAAGTAAGACCACATCATATTGCGCTGTTTTTTTTCAAAAATAGGGCAATAATGACAATGAGTAAGACATTCAGCTAAGTTAGAATTTCATAACAACAGCTACTTATTTTTTAAAGATTGTGTCCACCGGACTTCGTGCTTTGTCTATGATGCTTCAACAGTCCATTAAAATCAGTCACATTCCTACCTACAAATCTGATAAGATGTACTAATCAAAAATACTTTTATTTATTTCTTGCGTTGATATTTCTGTAATATTTATTTAATAGGAAAGTTGCAGCTATAAAAATCGACATGCATTTGCAGGATTTCGAACCTGAGATTTGTAGAAGATTAAGAATTCCTCCGTTGTAAGACAACAACAAAGAATGTTGTACTTCAGATAATAATGATAAGTAAATTATTATCAATTGAATTTTTAGGACATGTCAATCAACAAGAGAGCTTGAAAACCAGCATGGAATCGATATAAATTCTTGCATACGATTCCTAACAGATCTGTACTCGCAATGGTTACAAAACCCCCAGGTTTGATTTATAATTTATGAAAAGTGGCAGGAACAATACGGATATAAAATAAATTATTCCCTTTTATTTTATCGTTACTTTAGGGAAGAATGCCTTTATTCCTTTTAAGTGAAGTTATTCAGAGCATTGTGGTTATGGCAGAATATTTTGAAGATCCTCCTCAATATACATGGATGTACGAAACGTTGATGGAGATTTATAAAAATTTCGAGAAGGAAGATGAAATAATTTGGCCACATTTAATACATGGAATATTTTATGCGGCCTCTAAGTTAAACTTGGTAAACTATTTATAAAATTATACGAAAACTGAACTATTAAATATTATCTTTTAATAAATACAGGAGCCTGAGAACGTAACGAATCTTTCACAAATGCTTGAAGCACTGTTACAAAGTCCTTCTCCAAATAATGGAAATTCAGCCATGAAAAGTACTCTAGTTTTCCTTAAGAATTATCCAGATAATTCAGTTATCTGTAATTGCGTTGTTCCATATCTTTTGAAGCATACACAATTAGACGAAATGTGAGAATTTAATTGACTTTAATACGTTACTTTAATAACTCCTAAAGCAATATCTACATATCTTACCAAGTTACTAATATTAATTATTTGTTTTGAATAGGACAAACGATTCTGAACACCATTGCATAAATGTCTGGACTTTACTTATCTTTATTTGGATTCATGGACCAAAAGATATTGCTGACTGTGAACAAGAAACTGTCCGTAATATTCTCACCGTACTAAGTCCTTTAAACAAAGTATACGTCTCGGTCCGTCTCCTTGTTCTGAAGGTAGCCATTCATTAATTATTTACTATTTATGGATATTATTTATTGTATTAAATTGCTAATTCAATTTCCGAATTTGGTGTGGTATACAACAGGGTCTTCGATTAAGAATTGAAATGGGAGATTTAAAATCTGATGTGAGAAAACTTGTCTCTAAAGTCACGCTCGAGACCTTGAGAACACCGAATGTTGCAATTTTTTTCCAAACTTTGAAGTTGTATTTGACCATGTTTTACGATGGTACGTTTTGCATTTTCTAATGGATTTTGAAACAAAACTGAAACATTTTGAAACGAAACCTAGTCTAATTGCTGGAAATAATAATTGTGACAGATTTTGGAGACTATATTGACAAAGTAGACATAGATCCGGAAGTACTGATGCCAATGGCCGAACGCTCAGACGTTTTATTTCAACAGTAATTATCTGCATGCTAAATAAAGGAAAAGATAATTGCCTGTGTTATAATTAAATAATGATTATTTTTCATGCTTTCAGGTTGAAATCAAAGATCAAATGCAATAATCAAATAGTATCAAAAGTCCTGCCACTTCTGATAGCTGATTTTCTACCACCTTCAGAAATATTGAATCGAGTTATCGCCGAGTTTTTATCACCTATTCAAACTTCTCCCGAGCTTTTAGCTCCTGTTGTTGCACAAGTACGTTGATGTACTTCTAGCATGTACCAAACCAATTAAAAAATGATAATCTATTATTGTTTCCTCTATTATTCGTAAAGGTTTTTGAAAAAGCAAAACGACGCCCCAGAGAAGCTGCACTAGTTCGAGAATGGATTTTAGCAAGTCTACCCAATTTTGTTACAAATGCCAACATCTCGAGAGCAATGTGGAGTTTAACTTTGTTCTTTATCGGAGTCTCTTCTTCGCCGGATGTTTCTGGTTTACTTTTATTTGCACAATTACGACGACGACCAGAACAAACTAAGCAGTTATTTATTCTCTCTGTGACTGATTTTTATGTCAATGTAAGTAGCCTCGTTGTTATATTTATAACCTACTGTTAACGACGGAACTACAGTGGAGATGGAATACACTTACAATTGACACATGGACAAGACATAAAATTGAAATTAATTGATTTCTTTCAGTTGGACGAGAAGAAGAAAGCGAGTTTCAGAGTATTAATGAACGAAGGTCCATTTTTTGGCGATGAGGAGAAACCGTATGATTTTTTGAACAGTATCCTGGATAAGCTAGACAGTGATGGTAACAGTTGGGCTATTGACAGATTACCTTCGACAGAATGAAATATTTTATGTGATTTTTAACCCCTAAATGAATTTATGTACCTTCTCCCTCCTCTATTCCATTTAAATTCCAACCGCATTACAAATTATTATACGCAATAGACACAGTAGTACAAATTAAAACAATTACAAATATTTACTTTTTTTAAACTTGTGTATTTATTCTCATAAGCTATTCATCGCTATTGCTATTAGTTATTTCCTTGCACAAAATCCCATCAGAAATCAGATCTAACCTAATTGACCATATGTTAAGGTGGAGGTGGGTAAGCTTATGAAAGATCAATTTAGTAAATGTGTCATGTGATCCTCCTGTTAATCAATGGATTTCTCAAAGTTTAAACTTTACAAAGGCACAGGTCGCTGCCATGAAGGAACGAATTCTAGTTAACTTAGCTAATCAAATTAGATATTAATATTGCTATAAATATAAAATCGTCCTGCTAATCATTCATACAAATCGAATGGGACTTCTTAATTAATTTAACACCTTCATACTTTAAGTAGAAGTCCGACTATTGGATTATTTTATGACATATTATACGTCCGTTACTTCCATATTAACAATGAATATGGACGTACCACTCCACTGCATCCACTGACTGAAGAAAAACGGAGTGGATCACGCAGAATCGTTGACAGAAATTTGCAAGGACATTGAAATTTGCAAAAGGTGTGTTGTTGAATTAAAGTGATTGATTTGAGACAACTACTGCTCTGTCTGTGTGAGAAGTACGCTCAGCGAACGGAGCGATTGTTTCTGGGGAATGGGGAGAAGAGAAGCTCACTTTCAATACAACATCCTTCCAGCAGAAAACTAATTTGGACATCTTGCACATTTCGCCACCCTCCTCACTTATTCATTGTTAAGCATTTCACCGAGGTTGCTCCCTCATCTTCGTTATGCCATGCGTGATTAGTCTTACTCAATAAACTGGCATTGGCAGTTTTGGCAGGCGTTTTTGCCAATATTGAAACTTTTAACTCGCCGAGAATCTGCCGTTTTCTTTCCCAAATTAAAGAAAAATAGTTACAGTTTTTTTGAAAAAATCTAGAGCATTTAATTAAAAAGCCTGCCGATTTTACTTCGTCGTTAAAAAGAAAAAAGAATAGTAATTGTGTTTATTTCAATTATTAGCAAATTTAGTTAGACAAGATTTTCGTATTTTCTAGAAAATGAAAATTATTACTTTTCGGAAAATTAACTTCAATAACTTCATTCTTCATGTGTTGTGTGACGCAATTGGAAACAGGTAAATTTCATTATTTTCTAAACCATTGCGATTTTTATGTATAATTGTTATTTAATTTGATTAACTAAATAAAATTTTTTTGATTTTTGCATATCTGGATTATATATATCGCAACAGATACTTTATATATAGATACCTTTGAAGGGGTTACCTCAAACTATCAATTATTAGAAAAATATATTTTATAATTCAAAGTTCTGGATATGCAATTTTAAGATATCAATATGCAATGTGTAGTTTTATAGAGTAGATGATGAGATGGTTGTATTATCATGATGAGAGAAGAGATTTGTGTAAAATGTATTCATTGTGTAAATATTAGTATTGTTGTTAATCAATAATTGCTAGAGATTCATTTCCTGTCCAGACAAAAGAGACACTGATTGCCGATGACACGACAGGGAATTGTCAATACACGCCTGTTCACAATGGACACACGCCCTCGTATCACATTCCTACAAAAGCATATAATAATAATATTAATGAAAATACTAGTTGGTTCTCGTTTTACATGACATGACCATGACGCCCAACTCCAGTCCAGGGGTATTTATGTCACAAACATGTCAACATTTGAATACACAAATATCTATCTAATAATATTTACTCATTAATGAAATTAATGAACATCTGCTATTTTCATCTGCATCATCATCCCAATGATATGACGATCCATCCACTTGTAGCGTTGTCGTTGCGTGATGAAGGATTTCTCACATAGAATAACATATTCAAAAATAATATTGTGAGAAATTTAAAGTTTTCCAAAACAAATCACAGAAACTTAAAATTGTTGAACAATAATTTGAGTAAAATATGCAAACTTTTAAATTGAGAATGTGAGAAATTGTGATTTTTGGTATGTGCAAAATCCAATCTATTTGGAGACAAGGGTTGGGTGGACAATTGTGAGAATGAAATGATGTCAATTAAAAATTAATGTGAGTCAGCTGCCTGAAATAATGCATTGGTCTCATCCGCCGCAGAGAGAACACACTTCAATCACCGATTAATTCATTTATCTCATCCGCAACTAATTACCATCAACTCATATGTGCTATACATGAAGGTGTTCTGGTTATCACAACAATACAATAAAAGAAATAGGTATAATTCCACCCTGTATTCTATTTATATCATGGAATTGAGATGATGATGAGGTTGGCCAACAAGTGTTCTCTTCAATTGGTTTCAAGGCAAGGTAGAATGACAGACAGCATAACACTAGCAAAACTACATTAAATTAACTTCATTTCCGTCCACCATGGAATGTCATGAAAGAAAGACAGAGAGCAGATATTATTATTCTCATAAAAAGTTAATTTAATTTCTAATTCTAATTTCATCCAGCACCACCACCATTGTTGTAATTCTAATAAAGCTAATTATCCTCATGCTTTTTTTGCTATTTTTACGTAAAAATAAAAATCTCTCAAAAGTATGTTGACAATCAAATGAAAAACACATTTCATATGGAGGTAATATGAGACAAATATAAAACAATTGAAATGACCACAATATTATACCTAATTATATTTCTCTCTTTCATAATCTTTTTAATAAGTTTAGTACCTAATACTAGGTTTTGGTAATAATTCAAAAATTAAGTCTTTCTGAAAACTCTGCTTTATAAATATAATACAAGATAATTTTTCCCACGTATCACATTCCCCACTTTTGAAAATTAAAATGTTTTTTTTTTGTTTTTGTAAATGTTTTAACAAGTCAAGATTTCAAGATGTATTTATTTTCCGTAATAAGAGTCATATGGGGTTGAAATTAAAAATTAATGTACTATGATGAAGATGGGACAAAGTAGAATGGAAAGGGTCAAGTGTTATGTTAAAGATAAGAATACGATGGGAGTAGATTAGGGGATATATTTTTAATTTAAAATTTAAACAGAAAATGTTTTAAAGATTCGGATGTTTTTGATACATGTGCTAGCAGTATAGCAGTGAGTTGGTATTCCTTATAATGTTAATATTGAATATGATGATTGTGGTGGTGGTCACTTCCGGTCGCACTAATAAAAACTTGAACAATAGTTTACTCAACAAATGCGAATAGAAACCCTGAGCTGGGACTCATATGAAAATCAGAGCACATTTCATTGTTGAGGAACAGACGGCTTTCATTTCAGGAGCAGTTAACAACAAATCTTCATACGAATATTATACTTTAACTTTTCTCTAGAAATCTATATCTAAATACTACTGCTACCACCATTATTATTATTACATTGTTATGTGATTGTTGTGTGTGATTTATTCGTAGTGCCTAAATTAAATAACTGCTCTGTATCTTTTCTCAGTAGTTCTCGTGACGTGACAATTCATCTCGCTTGGCTTCAGAAAAGACGACGTCTGATGTCATTCATCCTGCTCAATAACAGCAACAGCAGCCATTAAAATCTACTAAACAGGTAAGATCTTATCGAGAACCTATTACAGAGCATAACAAAAAGTAAACGAGAAGATTTCTTAGGATGTCTCAACTGAAGAGTTCATGAATTTAGATCTATAAAAGAGACGTCCTTTTTGTGTTATACTATTTTGTTAAAATGTACTCGCAGAATACGCAAATACTTATTTTTATAAGATATGCCAGAAACTTAGGTAGATGAATATAATCGTCAATTTCAAAGAGAGTACATATTTTAAGTTGAGAGTACTGGAGCTGGAACGGAAGTTGAAGGGCGAAGTATTAACTTTGTTTTTTCTTCTGGTGCTGAACAGGATGTGAGAGCCTTCGACAGGGTGACTTTTTTCGTATTATTATTGTTATGGATAATTTCTGGAATACACCCACACACACATGCAGTATTCCCCCATGATACAGAAGATAGTAAAGTAATAGTAGAAGGAATAAGGATTATTTTAAAAGAGTTAAGTGACCCCAATGAAAGTGACTGCTGTTGGTACATGCATGGCTTTACTCAGGGTGGAACAGGTTTTTATTTTTACACACTACCAGCAGCAGTATCATACAGGTAAACAATATTCAGCTAATCATGGGAATTTTACTCTTTTTATTATTATTATCTCATCCTCAGTATTCATTCCCTGTGCATATATGTACTAAAGACACGAAAGAAAAGAATAAAGACAGCAGAGGCTAATTTTATTTTAATCCAAAAATCCAAGAAACTGAAAATGACTCACGTATTCATCCTGTGGGGTATTGTGATATTGGGGCAAGTTGAGATTTAATTTTCCATTTAAATTCTTTATAAATGAATGAAAAGCTGTCATTAAATTTATTAGTATTGGATAATTTGTTAAAAGAAGGATGAAGAGAAATAATAATTTGAGAATAATTGAGAGAGAAACTTGTTGATTACTAATTTTAATTTACAGAGCAGCGGATGACATTTTTTAATGAGTTAGTTGTTATAAACTTCATTTCGTCGGAATTCCTCAACAATTCCAACAATAACAGGTGGAAATGAAATTAGTGATTTGACTACATTATTAGTGAAATGTCAATTGTCCTTAATCCTTAGCAAACAATATTTGGAAAAGGTGCAACGTCCTTATTCGTTATATTAAATTATTTAATAGAAATAAGATAAAGTAATTTGAAATGATTTTGAAATGTCTTGATTTCGTAATACATGTATTTATTATGTGACGGGAACTGAATTTCAAGATTTTTTAAACCCCAATTTTTTACTTGTTATTTCAGTTGGTGACAGATAATAATGACCAAAGGAGAGAATGGGGGAAGAAAGAGTGAAGCGTTACCCCCACCGCCACCCCCATTGTTAAGGGAATCGACGACGACAACTACTTCCAGTGGAACTACTACTGGTGGTGGTTCTCTTACGCCTCCATTACCCCCACCGCCTCATGCTACCAAAGTGAACCTTATTCAAAATAGACTCATCGATAAACTCAATCGTTCCCATTCAGATCTCACTCATGATTCAGGAATTAAAAGGTATTTTATAATTCATATCCCATGAAATTACATTACATGGAATTTTTCACACACAGCAGGACATCAAGGACAGCCATAAGTGCATCTCGTCTCATCCACAGCGTCCGTCGTTCAGCTTCCAGCACACAATTACTGTATCATCATCACCATCACCAATCGTCTTCAGTAGAACGTCTATTCTCATCCCCAGAGCTACAATCCCCCAACGTAGTGAAAAGGGCAATGGGGAACGTCATTCGTTCTAAAAGTGCAACATCCTCATCACCATCTGCCCACAAAATACAAGTGAAATTAGAAGTTTCCGGAACCCCATCATCCACTAGAAAATCTAAAGAAATCCTAACATTAAAATCACGACTCGGAGATGAAAGTCCTTCCTCATCATCGGCAAAAGAAAAGAAAGCTAAAGAGAAAAAGAATTCTAAATCAAAACTGCCAAAAACTGTCAAGATTTCAAATACAGTCTCTGTTCAAAATGGAGAAAGTTCTACAGTCCCTTTGAATGTAAACGCTAGTGGAAATGGACAAGAAAGTACTAGTGGACCGGTGAAACCTCCTCGTAAGTCTAAAAGTAATGGGTTTTCATCATCATCTAATAAGCAAACCAAAGATGGAGATAAAATAATGAGAAAGTCATCCAATAATAATGCGATAATTAGAAGTACGCCAACAAGCAGATCAGAATCTCCAAAACCTATCCAAAAATCGAATGTAAATTCTAGATCAGTGAGTAGATCTCCTACCCCAACAGGAGTTTCTGGTGGAAAACCACCGTCAACGACTAAAACGACGCCAAAATCTTTGGTCAAAAGTCTCTCGGTTCCCAAATCTTTCTCTGACGGTCTTTCAAAAATTATTAACACAGGAAGAAATGTAAATTCTGGTGGTAAAAATGGGAGTAGTAACTCTAAGAGCTCAGGAGGATCAAAGGTTAAAAAACCTCTCGTAACTCTACCATCGACACCAATAAAAACAACCTGTCAACAACAGTCTCAAAACGCAACGTCCAACCCAACTATCCCTAACGGCAATGTTGCAACTGATGTTTCACCAAAAGTGACGAAAATTCAACAGAAATCCCTTCCATCATCATCCCCATCAACAATCGTAACAATCACTCAAAAACCATTGGCTCCACCAGCAGAAATTAATCCCATTAAAATGACACTTCCAATCTTACAAAGATATAGAGTACAATCATTGTATTCCTCAACACCATCATTATATTCATACAAATCCCTGCCAACTTTAGCGCCATACCTTGCAGAGACGAAAAGAGTAAGTAATTCGATATTTTTGACACGAACAAGAGCTAGAAGTCCATCACCAAACCCAATGGGATTTCCAAGACCTACAAAAACATCGCTTATGAGAGAAATTATTGCACGAGAACCTGTACATTTCAAAGACGCTACGATTAAACATATTTCTGATAGTATGGGCGCACTCACCACACTGAAGAATTCTGATGGAAGTAGTGGAGCATTAATGGCAACTTCAGTGCTTGATTTGGGGTTCAAGCCACGCCAGAGAAGGCGACGATCTGTTTCATGTCTTAATTTGAAGGATTATACACAATACATTCTACAGCTACGCCATTCTTACAGGTTTTATTTCTTTGAATTTAAAAACATGTTTCATCGTCCCAAAAGAAATATCAAAAATTAATATGATTTTAATTATGGTTTCAGAAATCGTTCCCCTCGTTTCAGTCAATTACATCGTTTATATTCATCATTGGATCGTCTATGTCAACTTGAACGTTCAACTTCCTCCCTATACGACGTTTCTCCTGTTCTTAGCATGTCGAAGCGTAATGATTTCGACGCTTGGTGGAAGGTTCGAAATCGTCTTCGAATTGAACAAGAAATGGCAATTATATCCCGTCAACTTCTTCATGCGCAACACGAACGAGAATTCTTTTTCCGCCCTAAACTATTGGAACAATTCCGTTGGACGCCTGCTTTTGATTCACATCTTCGCTTTAAAAAGTGGAGTGTTGATGAATTAAAATCTTTTCTTATGACGGGGGAATTACCCAGAGGAGATAGATCAACGGAACAATCTCAATTGGATCTTTACAAGACCCAATGGCGTGGAATGAGTGTTAAAGAGTTAGCTCTGAATCTCGAAGTCAATGATTTGGTCAAGAAACAACCTCAAGGCACAAGCAAAGGAAGGCAAAATGAACTCTTTTATGAAAATAGAATTCCAATGTTAAGACGAGCTTTCAGTATGAGTTCAACTCTAAGTGAGGAACAACGTGATGGAATTAAGAGACGGATTGGAAGTCTTATTTTGGCATCCAAAAATAATTCAGACGATGGGTTGCCGGGTTTTGGAAGGTAGACTTTCATAAAATGCAAAATATATATGCTGACAATCTCTGTATTATTTATTGTTGTTTGTATTTTTCAAAGGTTAAGTCGTTCCTCACAACGTGTACAGACGACCAGAATGGGATTTACCTTATCCAGTGATCGTCATGATCCTTCAGCAACAGCAGTATCTTCTTCCAGTGTTGTAGTCAATGGTGGACTTTCTGAAAGTGTAAAAAAAGAAATGTCCCGTTCAATAAGCGAAGAGCTAAAAGAACGACGTGTAAAAGAAACAAATAAGTTGCGTGATTCATTCAAAACGTCTTCATCAGGTTCCGGAACAGGAGCCACTTCGTTACCTTTGTCGACAAGAATCGCTTTGAGAAAAGCAGAGTCAGTAAGGGAGAAACGAACTTCCCCTTCGACATTTTATTCTATCTATTGCAAAGATGGCGTGAATAATCGCATTGCAGTTTTCGAACAACGTGGTACTGGAACAGGGACTACGACCGGAGTGACAAAACAAATGAGTCCAACTCCCACAGCAAATAAAATTAAACCACCCATAAAAGTTCAAATTGTAACACCCACACCAGCTCCCGTCACAACAAAAGCCAAAGTAACAAAAACTAGCGAGTATAAGAAACCAGCTACACACACATCATCGGATGGTCCATGGTCATTACCTCCTGCATTTTCTTCTCATTTGCCTTTACGGAGATCACCATCACCTTCAATGCTACGTAATCGGTCACCAATAAGACGTTCAGTTAGTCCGGAGCAATTGGGAAAGGAATATGTATCGCATGTAAACATCATTTCGAAACTTGCTTCTTTACTATTAAAGCGTAATACATCGCTCAAGAATCTCGTATCTCGCGAAGTTCTTGAGAGAGACAAATTGGAAAGGCTTCGTTCTCTGAATAGTGGGGAAGTGGAAAGATTAAGAGATTACTTTGAGAGCTATGAAGACTATTACGGCATTAAAAGTCCAGAGATCAATCTGTTGAGGTTTGAAGTGTTTCAAGTTTAACTGTACATAAAAAGTATCCAAATTTGATTTACGTAGAATAATCCTTTTTTCAGATGCCTCTTCTGTTCTGACTCAAATTTGGCAAAAATCACTGAAAAACTTGATATTGATCATAAACGGCGTTGTGCTAGTGCTATGGATCTTGAAGAAAATGAGAAACAACAACAACATCGTCATATTGAGAAGAATGGTCAAAATCGTTCAGCACCTGATGGAAGTTCTCCAACACCAATTGGAGGGCGAAGTGTTGATGGGTCTTCTTCCCCGGCTCTTTACCTTAACACTAGATCACGGAAACCGATTTATCAACCAAGTTCAACTCCCAATATTTGTCAGCCTACTCTAACAGGTACGTCGTGTTTACATGAATAACATTGTAATATTTGTAATAGAACAAGGAAATATTTTCATTGCAGCACATTGCCATTTACAACCTTCAGAGTCCCTAGAGCGTGTTGAATCTCCGGTTGATTATGACGTCAATTACGATTCTCTGCCGTATTCATTCTCGTCGCCAGCACCATCCTCATTGTCTAGTTACTATGGGCACGCACTTCCACCACGTCGTATTCTTGATGAAAGATTGATGATGAATTCAACTTATCGAGGAAATAATGTTAACACTAATACATGGTCAACTACTCCTACATCCCCTATCAAAGGGTAAAAAACGACCATAGTTTATAGATAACCTACTTTATATCACTGCCTATATTTATCTGCTTCTATCTTCTAGATATTCCTACACGAATTACGATCCAGCAGCACACCAACCTCGCTACCGTTATGTTCCTCAACCACCTTTGATTCCAGTAGTATCAGTATCGACTACACCAACAAAAGCTGATTACTATCGTTGTGGAAGTTCTTTAGGACTGCCTCATGTACGAACGCAATACGATGATATGAGAGGTTTACGCCGTTCTGAGAGTTTTCATTCGACAGCCCTTCCATCACGTCAAAATCGAAGAATGATGTCCCCTCCACCAAGAGGTGGATGGAATAATCAGAACCAAGTTATAGGTGGACAAAAATGGCACAGAAATGGGCCCCCAGCAGCAGCAGTAGCAGAAGGTGAACTCACAAAGCTCTACTACGACTATGGAATTGTGTAAATAAAAGTGCACTACCAAAAATACTACACCATCACCAATCTCTCATGATTCTATCACCACACGTGAGACACTTTTAACTCACTTCTTATTGTAATATATCATCTTCCAATTTCTATTCTGTAGCACAAACGATACAAATAAATACAAATAAACTCATAATAAGGGGCTTCTATTCTTGGGACGTTAACTTTGTTATTAATATGATTATTTTTTAAACTAGGACCTAAGATGGGGATGGGATTTCCAATCAAGAATGAAACACATTTTGCACGGATTTCTTGCACCAATAATACAGCTTTACCACCAGCCCGTCGTCTTAATAACAAATCAATCGTTCCTCAAGAAACCGCAGTATGACATTAATATTGATGATATTAAAATTATCAAACAAAAGGTGCCTAAGGATAATACTAATATATGATAATTACCTATATAATACATGCAACATTGTGGTATTGGGAATTTTAAACTATACACCTTCTATCACTATCATGATCTTTGTTTCAATCAATATGCAATAAAATAAAATATTAGAGGAGACATACACCAATTTTCTGTCGTTCCCTTGTTATTCTGGTAGTTTCTTTTTGTAAAATTTCATAAAAAATACATTTCAAAGCATAAATAACCACATTAGTTAATAAATGTCTCAAAGTCAAAGTTTAAATTACTACTATAAGGTAATAATAATGTACATGAATTTTTAAAATATAATTTTGGAAAAGATATATGAAATTTATAATGCACCAATGTTATTTCCAAGTAGACCACGAATTGTGTCTACAGTCTTTTTCTCTTTTTCAAGTAGTGATTCCAAGCGTTTTCGTTCTTCCTCTGCCTTTCGGTTTTCTCTTTGAAGTCTTAAAATCTTTCCTTTTGAATCTTCTTGATCCTAAAATCATTCAGAATTAAAGGTCAAGATAATTCTCAGTTCAAATAAAAAATTATTATGCATGCAAAATACTTTGTTTTTAGCTGTCAGGGTATCCTCTAGTTTCGTTTTCATTTTGCCCAGTTCATCTTTTACCAGTTTCAATTCAGCCTCACAGTCTGAGTCGCGATAGAAAATAGTTATGAAAATATCAATGTGCGATAAATCATTAAAATAAGTTGGGCAAGCGTACCTTTAATAGTTTTCTGTAATTCCATTTGGATTTTTTCACTGTTGGCAATCAGTTTAAAAGTTTCTTCAAGCTTCTTTTTCTTTTGCTCTAATACTCTTTTGTAGTCGGAAATTTTCTTAAATTACAGAGGAGAGGATTTAATTTTTAACAAGCGAGAATTTTTTGATTTTTTTTAATGGCAACTAACCGTTTCGTAGGATTGTTTCGTTTCTGCATTTAATGCTACACTTTTGCTTAACTCTTCATTTAGTGCCGTTATTTGAACTTCTTTCAGCTGCATTGCAGATAACCTACGTGCCATTAGCTGACGTTCTTTTTTCATTAGAAGGCTGACCTGTTCACTATTTCTATGTAACTCAAACATTTGGCCTCGTAACATCCCAATTTCAGTTTCATAATAAGAGGATTTTAATTCATAGAAACTGACAATTTCGCTTAAATTGGTTCCCTAAAATGATATGGAATAAATAAAATAAAATTACATTGCATTAATAAACCGTGTTGTTCAAAATGATTTTTAATTCTTACATCCGGTTCGGTTGACTGTACGGAAGCATTAAACGATTCCAATCGTTCCTCCAAACGGCCTAGACCTTGCACAGATGTTATGAGAGAGGTTTTGTGAGTAATGATTTTAGGAAATAGCGTCGTTTGGTTGTAATTTTGGTCAGCTAGAGCAAGGACAAGTTCATTTGCACTGAAACAGACAATACAGAATGTAGAAAGGACTAACAAGTAATTAGAGGAAAAAAGAATAATAAATAATTAAATTAAATTGACTTACTATTCCCCTGTAAAGCAAACCGAGTTTGTTATGCTGAAAGCTCTGCATATTAGTTCCCGATTACCGGAAACTATAGCCATAGCAATGTAACGAGAAATTGTTGGTTTGTTTTTGAATTCCATTAGTAAAGTCATTGCATTTTTATTTTGCGAATTGTCAGCAATGAAACCAAATATTTCCACGATTGCTAACAAACATTTGTTCTCAATGTCATTTAAAAATGGATTCAAATTGCTTTTGAGGAACTGTTTTAGAATAGTTTCCATTTTTGGAAGTTCCGATTGAAATCTCTCGTCATTGATTTCCCGCAACGATGGCACTCGTTTAAGTAAGGCCAACTGTAATACAGCAAGAAATATATTGACGGCATATTAAATTGTCATAAGCAATTACCACTCTGGAACACGCAATTGCTTGTCGCTCCCATCCTTGTTGGGTTCCATTCAAGAAGAAAAAATGTTGATACATATCCGGAAAAGTTTCCTCGAATGAAAGGAGAGTGTCCCCACCAACTTTCATAATTTGCTTGATTAGATGCAAATACGATTCAATTATCAGCCAAGATGCTGCAGTGATATCATGAGTAGGACGACTTAGAGTTATCATAATTTCAGAAGCAATCTACAGTGAGTGTTTTAACACATTTTACTACCACTGTTAACAATAACCATAATGTATTGCAACGTGTGCTTGCTTACATGAAGAAGATCAGATCCATCATCAGATAAAACAACAAAATCAGGAGTTAATCCCACGACCATATCCAGAAGAGCAACAATTTGATCAGGATGCCAAACATTTGACGCGATTGTTTCTAAATAACGCAAAACAATGTTAGCTACAGTAATGAATTTGTACTTGAGAGCATTTCCATGTTCTTCGGCGGGTTGGCTTTCCATTATTGCTTGATAGTCTGTCATTCCTTGCGACATTTGAGTTGCATTCGCGTGACTGATTGCTTCATCTCTACATTTCAAAAATAGAAAAATGAACAATCTTTTAAAATATGCACAAATTATTTAATGTACACTTTTACTGTTTTTAGGATGTAATTTCGCTCCTGTACCTTAAAGTAGATAATAAAAAATTTAGCTCTCGTATAGCGTCTATTTGACCCTCGTTTTGAATTTCTTGGTCGGTTTCTTCTGGGACAATCATTTGTAGTGCTTGCTCGGCATGTAACAATCCAAATCGAATACCACTTTGATTATAATCCAAGAGTACCAAAAGGTTGCAACTCATTATAGAAATACGGATTTCGACTTGATTACGTGGAACTATTGAAACGCCTTTCATTAATGAAGCCCACAAGTCTTTGAAGTATGAACAGCTCCTTATTTCCAATATCGCAACAGGGCTTCGTTGACAGAGATTATTAAGAATTCGCAAGGAAAGAAGGAATGCAGCACTGTTACAAAGCTTTGTTGTTACCAGTTTGGAGCAACTGCAAAATAACATTTAGATCATTAATAGTTTAGCTCACAAAAATGAAAATCAAACCCCCACAATCCTTCTCTACCTTGCGACTAAGACAGCCAAACTGGGATTTTTGTAGGACAATATAATATCAGTTGTCAAAAGTTGAGCGATTCGTAACCAGTTTTCTAAATCTTGTTCAAAAACATTGTCTTCTGACATTGGCCAAAGTGACAGTTTCTCCAAAAGTGAATTATCGCCACGAAAGATATCCAGATACTGTTCATATTGAATGAACTTTAATAAGACTTTTGCTAAACTGGCTAGTAATGGAGATGTATTTGAGGGGGGTCCAAAACGAACAGTGTCTCTTGACAATTCCACCAATGAATACGCCAACTGTTGCGGATCTTCAACATCTGCTACATGTACTTCTAATAATTGCTATTAGACGAAAAAAACCACACCACACAATGATTAAAAAGATTTCATGTGCATGTAATAAAAAACCCCAATAATATTAATAAATAATCTTCCTAATTTCAAATTTTTATCTCACCTCCAAAGTTTTCATTTTTACATCGAGCGTTGATGAGGCGACAAGACCCTTGATAAATTCATTAGAATGTCTATTATTAAAGGATCCCATTGTTGAATTTTGATATTTGAAAAATATCAGGCTGGCTGTTAGTGAGGTTGGTGGGAATGAATGAACTTCATACACGGATGCAATGAATTGTGTTATTATTATTCCAGATCAATTGCTATTTTAATGTACAATATCGTCAAAATAAGATTTCACTTAATGAATTTAAAATGGAAAACTGGATGTCGGAGATCCGTCACGAAAGAGCCAATTACGTTCACTAAAATGACAATGACATTTAGAATATTAGATAGTTGAAGAAGTGAAATAGACGGAACTCAATAAACCGTCATTGTTGTCCAGCTACTTCCCGCCGTTAAATTTAATATTCAACCGCCGTCTCTACTCAACCCACACTTGCTCTTTGTTCACTTCTTAGCGTTGTTCTATTGCAATATCAAAAATGTATGAAATATTTGCATGTGAGATTATTGTGCCAAAAACTTAAGACTTCAATGAATAGCTAATTAGTCTGTAGAATGAATAAATAGTATAAATCCAAATAATATCTTCTATACGAGCTTTTATTTGTATTATTATTATCATAATTGTAGTCTTACAAATGCAAAAACTAAAAAAATCGTAATCATGATTTCATCTTGTTGGTAGTTGTAAGTAAAGTTCTGTAGCATAATAATAATAAAATACGTAAGAGGGATGTAAAATAAAAAATAAATAAAGCTTGTTATCAAAATGATTAGAAGAGAGACAAGAATGATGATTATTAGTTGGGAACGGAGAAAATTTTGTCTCATTTTCTCTAATCTATAATAATAATCCATAATATATAGAATCCCATGAACTTCTTCTCCCTCTCTCTCTCTCTGATACATGTCTGTACAGTATAACCACATGGTAATTAGTAATTAATAGCCAAATAGCAACAAACAGCCACACACACATGTATATCTACTCTTAATTATTTAATTACATTTAGATAATATTAAATTATCAGACATTTTTTATCCGTTTGCGTCTGAGCGACTACAACTTGCTTCGCAGCTTATTGTATTGTACAACAATTTATTAACTACTTACAATTAAATACACAATATTTTATTTAATAATTTGTAATTGACATCTAGTGTTTACTTCTTATGTCGTAGTCATCGTAAAAACATTTCCAAGCGTCCTAAATATATTTATAATAATGTGTAAATGTAAATGTTTAACCTTTTACATTTCTCCTTATGATTCAATTAATTACATTTTAATTTTATTTAACTACACACTTTATTTGGTATAATTCATCAAGACTAGCAGTGTATAATTTGTGTTGTAGAAATAACTTTTGAGTTATTATTTTTATTTTGAGAATGCGCTCAATTAATATTCGTTTTTTTCATTGCCATTGCACAAAGGATCATTCTACTATTATCTACCTAAGTACGCTTTTTTTCTGAAGATGAGAGATTTTTAAACATTTATTAGGATTCCTAGGATAATTAAATTTCTAAAACACTCGATCGGATATCGCGCAGCAACACAGCAGCAGTATATATTAACTCTATTAATATTCTTATATAGTATAATATAATAAATGATTGTTTTATTTTCCCTCCATCTACCAACCCAACCACCCAGAGAGTAATAGCAGTAGGACTATGGGGCGAGGGTAGCGGCTAAAAAACTTTGATATTCAGTCGCGGAAAGTTATTTAAATTTAATTACTATTAGAGATAGAAAACAATTTCCGGCTTATCATCATCGTTGTATTTGAGATCTAAAAGAGTGCACAATTATTTGCCTTTATCTATCTCATTGTTTAGAATGTCATTCAATTGTTAATTGGCATCCTAACTACTGCACAATGTCCCGTGATGTTTCATTCATCATAATAATCATCTCATCAAAAATCTTGTCATCGCATATACTGATAGTGACTATGACATGATTGACATAATATTCCCTGTGTAAGTAAGTAAACCATATATACTTGTATTGTACGCAACAACTAACCGAGACGAAGACAGGGAAGTTTTGTAATATAATGTTTAGAAATATTCCCTATAAATACTGAGGATTGATTTGGTAACTCACTGAACTAACTCTACTTTCGAACTTTTATTCCCTATGGAGAAAATTAAAAGAAAGGATATTATTCCTCCTTGGTGATATTTGATTGTAACAATTATATATTGGAACTGAAACCATATATTCATATGATAATCTTATACTGATTTTAACAGTGATTTCTTAAAAAACAATGAGACTTAAAAACCATAATTTGTTTCTAATTTCAACGTCTGCAATGATAAAACAAATCTGTAAGTACGTGTACTTGCGTGTGTACGGAATGATAGAGACGGAATTAGAACTAATACAATAAATATATATATAATATATATATGTATAGACTAATATACGTTTAATTATTGGTCGAGTCGATTTTGGGAATCGGCAGTTTGGGACGCGAAGGAAAGGTCTTCTGCGAGATCTTCTGACTTTTCCATACTTAGTAGTTCATCTTCAGCACGACTGACGCAATCCTCATTGTCTTCTTCGGATGAACCACCGCTATTGTAATGACCACCTCCCACAAACTCAGACAACTCCATTTCACGTTTCATACGTTTCATTTCCTGGAGGTGGGGTTGATGGCTATGGATTCCATTTGTTACCGGACTTGAAGACAGTTCCCGTTTCATACCCGATGGTGGACTTCCACGCATTGATCTACTGTAATAACGTAAAGAAATGTGACATGTTTTAAAATAACTCTAATTAAACAAAATTAATTAAATAAATTCTACACAATCTAAGGTCTAACGAGAAGACAAATATTATGAAGAAACAAAAATGAGATTCATATATATGATTGATACATTTCTTACATAAAATAGCAGTACCTGGAATCCATGGGTGACATTGGGGCTTGATCTGGACTCACACTCCTTGCATTCATGGAACCCATGTAGGGCATACTGCTATCTGCCAATGCTGCCTGTTATTATAAAATTACGCAAAGTAGATAATTCAAAATGTTATATGTTAATATGCTATAATATGTTAATGACGTGGACGTATAATAGTAGTACTTACTTGTAAACTAGCATTGATGGCATCCCCATACAAAGTGGGGCTCTGAGTTAAAGTAGGGCTCTTGGATTGCATTCCCCTGCACACAAAGACATTTCAATTAGAGACAACCTAGCCCTGATTTCTTTCTCTTTTAAGCTCCAGATCCAAGAAGACATGGACTTCTTGGAGAAATATGTTTTTTGTCTGTGTAATTGCATGTGTACTTGTGTTGGTTGTTTGCATTTACATGTGTTTTTGTATTCTTGTATCAAAAAAGGTACTCGTATTAAAAGTGAAAAAAATGCGAGTCAACAATGCGAGAATGACAAATAGTAGTAGTAGTATGAGAAAAGTGAATTTTCTCTTTTAAAAAAGGGAACAATAAATCTATTAAGTATATAGAAGTGGTGGTAATAGTAAGTAGTGGAACAAGCGCGTATAAAATATGTATAGAGAAGAGAGAAAGAGAGAGTAAAAAGAGTATATAACTATATATAAATATAATATATATTAAAAATGTACGATATCAAGATCAAGAGTAAAAAGAGAGAAAAATAGTTAAAAATACACATAGAGAGAGAGAGAGAGTAAAAAAGAGAGTAAAAAATGCTCCATTCATACAATACTATATTTGTATTATTAAATACAAGGAAACTCAGCTACCTTGGCTTTTTATAATATACGAATATATATGTGCAGAGAGAAAAATACTTCACAATAAGAAGAGAGAGAGAGAGATTGAAAAAAAACGTGCTTAAAAATTCAAGCAAAAATATCTTCTTTTTCCTTCGATCACTTTCCCCTCATGAAAAAAATTCTTAAAATGGATGTTAAAATGTGAAAAAGTTAAAAATCACAACACCACATTCAACTTGTCACTTTATATGAGGGTGAGAGAAAGTGTGTCGGTTTGGTAGTGACGTAGACGTGGCTCATGTCCTTCGTCTTCGTCACAGGGGAAAGGATCAGAAGTCCCACGCGAGAGTTCTCAAGAGACCATATATTAATACCTGATGCTCCCCTTATCATCATCATCCAATGCGATCTTTAAATACAGATCCGTACCATGTGAACCAACAATATAGCACTTATCGTACAAAAAACGTTAAAATTTAAAAAAGTGTAGAATTATAAAAAATGATGATCTCTTGAGATGCGTTGGGGCACGTTATAAGAACTATTATATTATAATCAAAAAGTCATGCGATGAGATATAAAAAAGAGAGAGGAAAAAAGATTGAAAAATTAAGTTACTATTAATATCTCAACCTGCTTTATAGTAATTCGCCGAATTTTCTCCTTTTTCTGAAGAGAAGAAGTGATGTGAAAGTATTATCCTGAAAAATCTAGTTCTTAATCTGAAAATAACATAGTAGAGGAAGCCTAATTTTATTCTCTGTATATCATATCAATATTAGCGACATATTTATCACCTAACATATGAGCTATAAAATTACGTTTTTCTATTTTTTTTTTGAAATTTAAAAGACTAAATGAAATTGGGGGGAGGGGTCGAAAATTAAAATCGTCGATATAAAGTGATCCAATCTTACTGTGCTTGTGGATGGTGGGATGATGGAGATGGTGAAGGTGTGGGGTCATACTTCCTAGGACGACCTCGTGACAGATGTCGACGTTTGACGAACTCCGCATCATCCACCATCCAGAAGGATCCAAAGTCATCTTCATAGCGCACAAAACACTTGTGTAGAGAGAGATTGGTGCGGATCGCGTTCTGTATACATACACCACCAAACAGAAATAGAGAAGGGGAAGAAGAAAGACTACGCGATAATAATGTAGTATAGTAGTTGTGGTATATATAATCATACCCAATACCAACATCCCTAAGTTTTACTTTTATTTAGAAAATATACTTATATATAGTAGTAAAACTACCCTGTTTTCACACGGTCGTTGATGGTGGTGCTGGTACAAAAACCAAACCACCCCTGCTTTCTCCTCCATTCGAATTTATTGTTTGCTGACTTTTGTTTATTTTATAAGATAAAGATATTAAAAAAGAGATTTAAAAAATTTCAAAACACACAAAGACACGGACTCCATGCAAAGTCCTAAATGCATTAAGCTAATATAAGCAAGACGATATAGCAAATAGTTTCGGCCGCAGATAAGCAGATGAGTTTGAAAAATAGATAAGCGTTTTCAAGCATTCTTCTCCTCTGAAAGAGTGAGAGAGAGAGAAAAAGACAGAGATGGAAAAAAGTGCTTGACAGATGAGACAGATTTTTGTTTTTTTTTAGAGCAGAGGTCAGGTATGAGGTCACGTCGTGCGCAGTGTTGACTTTTGAGTATTTTTTAGAGATTATTGTTTAATATCCACCACCACAACAACAAACATAGTATAAGATGATGATGGGGTGGGGATACTAAAACATACCCCGTGCTACAACGCTGAGGTCGCCGTTTGTAAAATTCCACCTCATCCACTGTCCATACTGCACCCTTTACGTTCTCCACTCGCATGAAACATTTGTGTAGAGATAGATTGTGGCGCACTGCATTCTATACAAAATATAAGACACACCCCAAGAGGTATAAAGCTGTCTCAAATGCAAAAATAATTATTCTCTCCTCATCTTCATCATTAAATCATCATCCTTTCTTTCAAAAACAAAAAAATATTTCTCAAAAGAATGGTTGCAAAAATCACCCCCACGCCCCCTCTGGCAAAATCGTACAATCATACGGATAGTAAGAGGGTGGGGCGCGCGCCCTCACCCCCATCCAACCAAACCACCCTCATCATATAAAATATAAAGCTTTTTAAAATGCTGCTGCCGCGGCGGCTTTCTATTATAGCTCTAAATGTCAAATCATTTCTTCAAAGAAAAAACATTTAGCAAGTACGCTGCTAGTAACTACTATAAAAACTATAATCTATATATATATATATAATATATATCATCCGCGTGCATTCATTTCATTAATATTATTATTATTATTATATAGGTGTTTATTGTATCTGGGTCATGCATTCATTTTCATGGGGAGAATAGGGTTCTCTCTAATATCAAAAGCTGCTCTATTATAGTTTAGTATTAAACGAATGCCTGATATTTCAACCGTATATTTCTGAATGAGATAAGTATTTTAAGAAAGACATGGTTTTTGAGCTAGCATTATGCCATTTGCCTGCTCGTTGATGTCGGTGGTGAAAGTGGAATAACAAAGGAGATCTCGATAAATATTAAAAACGGTGGTAGTGGTGGTGCTACTATTGCCACTGGTCCTTCTCTCTTATATATAGCGTCTTACACACACTACTCTTGTGGGTCTGAAAAACTTTGGATGGAGCTCTCCATTATTCATAGACATTTGCATATATATTGGTTGCATTTTTGAGTAAACAGTGTCAGGTGTTTACACATTCACAGTGTCAATATTGTCTAAGACTGTTCTCTTCCAGCATCAGGATGAGAATGGCAGTTTCATAGGCTTCTACTTTTACTTCTCTTAATCTTAAGCAGCATAATAATAGTCTAGTAGTAAAGGGGCTTAAAAGCAAACAATCCTTTTTTCAAACCATATCTTCTTCTCAACTGTCTAATCAGTATCAACACACCCAGAGAGTACCTGCTGCTACTTCTGCTGGATGAATCTTCATTAACATATCAACTCATCACAGCAGACAACAGAGAAATGACAATCCCACCCAGGATGATGACAATAGTAACAACACCACTTTCTCCAAAGAAAGCCAAGGGAAAACAACTACTATTCAATGTTGACTTTCTCCTTGTTTTTGTACTCCAGTAAAATTAACAACTACTCATATACACCGTAGTACACTCTAATACTAATAATGGTGGGTGGTTATGTATTTAAATCTTCAAAAAAAGAATGAAAAAACCCTGCTCTTGTTCTTGTACGAAGTGACCCTATAAATACTTCCACCAGATATTAGACTCCTTACCGCAGTAGCATAAAACGGATTTTTGTGCTGTGCAAATGTCAAAAAGATTATTCATTTAAGGACTCCTTGGTTTAGAAGTGGGCTTTAATTACCTTCCATGTTGCTGCATTTCGCCGGAAGTAACAGAATGTATTTTGAAACCAATTGTAGATCTCGTTTAGAGTTAATTGTTTGTCTGGTGATTCAATAATTGCCTGTGGAAATTCAACATCAATTTGAGATAAAACTAAAAACTTGACGGGGGGAAATATATGAAAATGGGGAACTAAATAAGTTAGAGAGAGAAAGCTGAAATAATTGTATCTATGTAGATCTAATGTATAGGTATAATAGTAATTCTCACCTGTCTGATGAGCGAAGCATAGGTAAACGGTGGCCTCACGTCCGCATTCTTATAGAACTCTCGATTCCTTTGGATTTCTAGACACGAAAGGGGGAGAAAAACAAGAAAAATACAACTTGACTTATAGTAATAAATGCCATCATCAGGATCATCACAGTAAACTAAGCCGATATAACAGCTAAAGGAATAAGTATATAGGCACTACATAATATAAGATAGTATAGATATAGGAAAAAGGTATGTAATAAGATGGGGATTGAGGAAAGAATCTTCATAATTTGTAAATAGTCAATAACGCTTAGAGAGAATAGAATTCTTATGTGCTTTTTGATGTTATGGTGATGCGGTAGTAAACTTGTATAAATTCTGAATGATTGCAGTAGTAGTAGTAGTAGTAGTAGGGGCGCTTTTCTCTTGTATAAAACATAATGCTTTAAGTACATCAATAAAATCAGGTTGACGAGAAAGAGGCTTGCTTACGGTGTTGGATGATGGGGGAGATTCATTTTATATCTGTATATTATATATATAGTGGTGGCTGTATTGTCTTTTGTTACTTGGTAATTGAAGGAGAAAAGCATCCAACGAAGAGATAATAAGAGATTTTTATGCACCCAACGTCCAGAGTAAATTATTTGCAAACGCCAACTCTACCCCATTATCTCAAATCCATGGCATTTTTCTGCGGATTTCTTTCAACCCAAGAAAATGACAGCATTACAAGTCCATTATGCGGTTAAGAATACTCAAAGAAGAAGAAGAAAAAACCTCGTTAAAGAATTCACATTCATGCGTCGCAGATTTTTATCCATTATATTATATTCATCATTGTTCTTCATCTTGTTCTCTTTTTACTTTCCGAGGGATGTTTGAACTCTAATGGAAAAATTCCAACCCTCCTTCCCTTATTCTTCATCCCTTTCCATTTAGGAGCTGCTATTAACATGCCTGATCATGGAACAACATCAATACCTGACACACATAGTATATCCTTTGTTTCATAAGAATATTTTATGAATTAGTTCTATCATGTACATATTTTATAGAGAAGCACCCCTTAACTTGAGCTGGAGTAAAATGAGACATTTATTTTGGAAAAACAATCTGAAACCACTCAAACTTTCTCCATGACCATCTTGAAACTGAATTTTGTTCTTACTACTATGGTCGTAATTCATTGTGAAAGGCCTATACAGATAGCTTTAGCTAAAGCAAGTAAAGCATGTGTACAAAGGTAAAATAATTCTAACTCTGAAGACAGTTTCCTTCTTCTCTAAAGAGTTTTATAGTGTTGAATTGATCTGAGAGAAAAGTTATTATTTCTCTTCTCCTCTTTTCTGTTGGGAATGTTGGTTGGCCAAAACCAAACCACATACATATATATATGGAGGATGTAAATTCCTAGTAATTCTTCTCCAAGATATTAAAGTAGAGAGAGAGAGAGGGAAAGTGTGTGGTTTACTTTCCTTTAGGGTTTAGAAGTGCAATTGCTTTCTCTCATATCAAAGATGGACTATTGAAAGTAAGATGAAACAAGTGTTGGTAAAGTATAACGTATGAGATGATTACAGAGATTCCGAGATGAAACCATGAAACAATGCTCGTAAAAGACATGAGAGAAGGATTGGATTGAAGAAGGAGCACTATGGCTCTGACTTAAGTTCTTCTTTCTTGAGATGGTGGTTGAAGCAATGTTTGATGGTGGTTGGTGGTGGTGCTAAGAAAGGGGGGAAGCAATGAAAGGCAATACCTGAATTGCATAATTTGTTCTAATTTCTTTAAAGTTCTTCGTCTGCCTTTCATGAGTGTCTTTCATTTAGCTTAATGACTGTCTTCTCTTGTGCACTACCCACTACTACCAACACTTTCACATCTTGATGAAGTCATTAAACTTTGAGCGAGTTACACACATCAGATGTAATTAACAACGTACGCTCATAATACTATACCAAACGAAATGCAAAGGAAAACCAGCATCATCATGGAATAGACAAGAGACATGGTTTTACATCAGAAGCAGAAGAGCAGACAGATGCTCAGCTGAAGAAACTTTGTTTTCTTCTTCTTGGACAGAGTATTATTATACGATACTACTACTATAATAATATTGTGTAATTCTCTTAACACTGTAAGGTACTATACTATGAGATGGTGGAAGGGAGAGGAGTCTAATTAGCCAAGAAGATTAGTTTGATTTCCGATGATAAATTAGAAAAACCTCTCACCTTGCTGAACATCTAGTCCTGCTCTCTCCAGCAAATATGGAAGGCCTAATAGACAGTCAGCAGCATTAAAAGAGAAAAATCAAGTTGTTGGTAGAGAGAAATAAGCGATAGGCGATAGATGATTTTTGTTTTAGGGATGTGCTTTTAATTTTTAAATATCCTCACCTCCAGATAACGGAAGAGATGCTTTATCACTAACACGACGTCTTATGGGACCATTCATATTTGGTGTTGGGGGTTGAAGGATTGGAGATCGTCCGCTTGCTGCAACTGCGGCGGCTGCTGCTGCTGCTGCCAAACCATTTGGTGATAGTCCGGGCAGTAGAAGATTCGGATTCAAGGATAATTTACCCATGTTGGAACCCGGAAGACCCGATTGTCCTGATGGGGGACCACACATGCTATTATTATTACCATTCACCGTAACACCACCACCACCAGGACATCCTTGATTCTATGATTAAACGTTTAAATGGAAAATTATTATTATACGAGAATATCATGGGAAATAGAATTAAATATAATGTAAATTACGTGATCATTTTGAATAGTAATATTTTTAGGGGATTCAGGACAATGAGCTGAAGCGATGGAATTATTATTAATGGATTGTTGTTTATTCATGTGTAGATGCTGCATCATGGCTTGAAGTCTATCACGCTCTTTGGCCAGTTGTGATTCTAGTTGCGAGACTACTTGCATCTGAACTCTTGCCTGCGCTGTCGATCTATCATCCAACGTGTGCTCTGTGTTCAAATGTCTATCAAGAAAAAGAAGGGATAATTTAAAATAGGTTTTTTTCTAATTTCAATCTACTCATCCATATACTCAGATAATATGTAGTGGTAGTAGTACGTATGAGTATTATTTAGAAGGAGGGAGTTTGGATTGTAATTGCGAATGGGGCTTAAAATACCAATAGTAATGTCTTTGGCTTTTGCTGCTAGTTCATCAATCAGTTTCTAAGGTATATTTATCACTTTTCATGTGGAAATTCCATTAAATTCCAATTCCAAATAATTAGAAAACTTTCAAGCCGTCCTCCTGTGTGTAGCTAACGCGAAACTGACACTCTGGCTCAATGAAAAAGTGCTCTTGACAAAGCAATAAGAGAAAGTCAATTCCAATCAACCATAAAACACAAAAGAAACTTGATTCATGAGAGTGAAATAAAAATCCCATTTTATTATACCACAGCAGCACATCAGCAAGCAATGCCAATGCCATGCCCCTTCGTTCGAGTGGAATGACGAAGAAGAAGGGTATAATTTACTAAAAGAAGGGTATTTCGAAATAATGTATGTGAATTAGGCAATTACTTGAGGAACGAAGAAAAGTCTTCACAAACGGTTTCACAGCCGGGCCATTTACAAACACCGTGCCCATACAAAGGATGTTGCTGACTAATTGATTTTTCCAAAGAATCTCCTCCTTTGTCACTGTCTCGATCTGTTGTGGAACCACCCCCACCGACCCCACATAATCCATTCATACCTTCTCGCTCACCGGCAGATCGTTTACTCCCAAGAAACATTCCTACGACAGAAAATTAATAATCATCATCAGAAATCAGAATCATATAAATCGAAAGCAATAATCATAAAAAAAAGACTTAGAAATACCATTAGAAATATGTTTAGGACTATTTCCATTTTCCCGAGGAATATCTTGGAGTCCAATTGGCGGCTCTTGACCTTCTTTCCAAGGACTATTTATTTGTTGTTCCTCACCGTTCATACCTATAATAATAAATATAATTGCATAATATATATACCACACATCATACATACACAGCTCAAGGTGTAGAAAGTGGGAGGAGAAAAAAAACTTTTAAACCTAAACTACTACGTACTGTTGTACTTGTGTGTGAGGTGTACTTCTAGTAATAATAATGCACTTTCTCCGCACCCAGAATAATAATAAGGTAAAAGCTAAAAGAGTAAAAAGTTTTCTGCTTCTTCTTGGAAACTTCCATTAAAATTCTTACATACGTAGATATATGAGCTTATATGCTTTAAATGTATCTATGGGAACGAAGGGAATAAAAGTAGCTTCATAAATCAATAAGAAAGTGGGATTTAAGAGTTAAACTGTCATCGTTTGATTCCAAGTTACCCACATGTCAATCAATTGAAATTTGAAATGAAAGAAACTTTCTGTATCGGAAGTCTGAGAGAGAAATCTCCTCTATGGCCTCTACATGTATATTTCAAATCTAAATATACGTACATGTGTATGCATGTAGGCCTACAATCATGGTTTCTAATTATTTTCTCAGAAAACTAATTGGCCTCACTCTGTGGGAAATCACATACAGACATGGAACAGAGGAGAGTTGTTAATGTTTTTTAACTTTTAATTTGAACAGCAAGAGATTTGGTTTTAGTTCTCCTTGGAATAGAAAAGTGAAAATTACTTTTCTTACCATTTCCTCCCCCTGAGGGAATGACCATTGAAGGGAGATTAATTCCTTGTTGTATCAAATACTGTCTTTGGGTCAACTGAAGCTGTTGCATTAATTGATGTTGTTGAGCCGCTAATTGTTGCAGAGCACCTGATGATTTCTTCTTATCACCGTTTTGAATTAAATGAGATTGTTGCAAGAGATTTAACTATTTCATAAATAAATAATAGCATTGAGAACATTCACTCATATATGTCATCTATTGCTCCTCCAATACTAAATATTGTACCTGTAATTGTTCTTGTATACTCTGCAAAGTCTGTTCAAGTTGTTTACGACTGATTTCCGCTAGTTGGTGATGTTGCTATTGGGGAGAAAGTGAGATGAGTAAAAGCAGAGAAAGAGAATGAAACGGAGATATAGAGAATAGGGGTGAATGTTGTGTTGTTGGGGGATGAAAACCCAACAACAACACACCATAGAAAAGAATGCATAGATACATACTTGTTGTTGAAAGAGAAGGGTTTGTTGTTGCATGAGTTGTTGTAATTGTGATGGTGTGATGAGCTGTTGTTGAATAAGTTGTTGCATCTGATGAATATTAGGTCCAAGTAATGCTGCTGCTGTGGCGCCATGTGATGGAGGTGGTAGGCACGGATTGGACCCTGGGGGTAAATTTGGCGGAGAGGGACTTCCATGCTGTTGACCTCCATTTCTACTACTGCTTATCATCATGCTCTGCTCCTTTACGCAAATCTCACGCATTTTTGCTACATCAAAAGGTGATGCGTTTTGTAGTTCCTTTTGACGTTGTTTCAGTACTTTCACCAACGGCGGCGTCTACATTCATAAAAAGAAAGAAAAAAGTTTCACTATTAATGAAACTCAATTCAATAGTTGTGGAGGGAAATAAGTAAACTAAAGTACTAATTGTAGTAAGGTATAAATACTGCATAGGCATAATACGTTTAAGGGGGAAATGTCGAGAAGAAGTACGATGACGAGGAGAAAGTGATACAATAAATTTCTAATCACACGACTAGATCTACACAAACAAAAGTTTAATTTTTATTGCGCTTTGTAAGCAAAGTTTGCAAGTACCTGGAACAAGAGCGGTAATAGTTTTATTTTTATCTGCGACTACTTGCGACTATTACTTTACAAAGTACCCCAGAATAGAAGAAGTAGAAGCCAGTCACCACTATTTACGACTCTGTACACGATAATTTAGTTACTTTTTGTCCTCACTTGACTACTTGATGTGCAGTTAAGACATTATAAAAGTAAATAGCTATATACTCTACTATGATATTAGGGTTCAACTTTCTCCATTCTGCATTTACCATACTTACTATACTGCTGTTATTATTGTCTAATTTATATCCTCCATTGCAAATGAAAATTATCAATTGTCACTCTACTTTCTTTTTGAATGATTTAAGAATTTTACTTAATATTAGTGAGAGGAGAAAGGACACCCTACAATAAATTAACCTATACATACATAGAAAGAGAGAGAGATAGAGGGAGAAAAAAGCCAAGATTGTGTCCTAGAATTTGGATTTGTGCTCTGTGTTATATAATATGCAGGAGAGTAGAAAGGAAGGAAAGCATTAATGGAATTATAACAGTTTGAAGAAGTTAGAATGCAAGAAGAGAAGAAGAAAGTATAAAAAGTTGAAAAATGACTGTTGGCAAAGAAAAACAAGAGTAGTTTTGGTCCCCCGGTGGTGGTGGTTGTTCTTTCCACTAGTAATTAATAGTAAAGAGAAAAGAGTTGAAGATACTACATCATCAGAGAGCCAGGGTAAAAGTAAAAAGCGAAGGGTCGTTAGACTGTCAGTCTATTGAGAATTGAGAAATTTAGCCGGAAAAGAAAGCGACCGTGAGTGGCGTTGCGTGACGTCTTTTCTCTAATGAAAAGTCAATCAAGGTAATAGCCCCCACCACCGCCACCACTACCATCCCCACCACCATCATCACCACCCCACATATCAAACACATGCATTTTTAATTCTCAATTAAGCTTCAGCTAAATAATCAAACTCATTCACCACAAGTAGTTATTCCAACAACAATCTCTTTTCCTTTGATGTCCCACTACCAACCACCACTACTCTTGTCTTGTTATCAACAACAATAATGACACATTAATTCTCCATGGGACACTTGTACAAGTAGTAGGCCACAGGATGTTTCACATAATTTACCCAAATTAAGTCTAAACATGCACTCAAGACAAGGACAAGAAGACAAGACAGGAAAAAAACCACAAAAAGTGTCTCTCAGTCAAGAAACAATAAGAAGCAAAACACTACACACTTTTTCACTGACCAAACTACATGAATCATAATTGATTAGAGGCAATGGCCCCTTTCTCAACCACGCCAAAACCGTTTAAAAGCTCATATATTATAATATCCCAATGCATTACAGTAATATAAATTCATCTCTAATAACAATAACATAATAAGTGTTTAATAGATTCTAGGAGTTTTGAAAAATAGAACAATTTACAGATTACATAGAGAATGAAATCTAATTATTTAAGGACATAGTATATGGGATATTAACTAGATATATAGCACATTGAGTGATCAATCAAGACTGAAAATGATAAGATTGAAAAAAATGCTTTTCTCTTTAGGGAAACTGAAAAGGAGTTGTCTCATGGGAAGAATATGAAATTGCATTATGATACAAGCATATTCATAGCTCCATTTAATACACTACTGCTAGTGGTCTGTTAACGGTCTACTGAAGTAATTAACTTTGATTCCATAATGTATAAGCTAACTATATGCTGTATATGTTCAAGTATAGATGCCCCTTTCTCCATGCATTTATATGCATGGGATAATGATGATGAGAGTTATAAAGTGTAGTTTTTAGAGTAAAAGTTGAGTTTTATATATAAAAAAAGTTGTTGGGGCAATGAATTCTGTTCTCTTCTGTGAGCCTCTTTTTCTTCGGGGTGAGAGCTGTGAGCTATAAAAAAAAGCTCGCTTTGTTTTCATGGTTAATTCCATGAGACAGTTTTCTCACCGTGTGTCCTGGTGCTTAGCTTGTATATACATAAGTACGTATGTATGTATGTATGCATGTGGATGTGGTGTAAAAAAGGCCATTGCATTTGTATTCAGAGGGGCATCTGAGGAGCAAGTTAAAAACTCTCCATTTCATCCCTTTCAGTGCGTGGCCCGAGCAAAGATCCCTTATCACATATTTCATATGCAGGACGATGTTTTGCTTGCCGGGAGCAATATTATTTCCATATTTTTCACATAATGCTCCACTGTGTATGGCTTTTATTTCATGTGACATCATAGTAATGCATTTTAACGTCTTATCATTCATTGCAGCATCTCAGGCAACGGTAACATGGAGCAAACCAAGTAAATATTTGCTTCTACCATCACTTGCGATAGGCCATTCCAAAACAGAGCAGTGAGATGAGACATTGTTAAAAGAAAAACGCGACCTGCATCTCCATCATCATCATCATCCGCATATACACAGCGACATTTAGCCTCATTCTTTCATATTATTATATACCTCATCGCACCCACTAAACAATCCTATCTATCTATCTGGCCATCTAAAAGTTATCCTGCCAACTTTCACCCCGACAATAAAATATACAATCATCAACTATTATTATACACACATACACACATCGTGTCAATCCAAATGGCACTTAAATAGCTACACATATATACTACAGCATCCTTCCACTTCTTCCAACCCAATGAAAGAAATCATTTTAAGGCTAAAAATTCCCTTGTTTTCTCTAAATTCTTTAAATCACTTTCCTCGTTGGAAAAGAAATAAATTAATCTAGATTGTTTAATGTAACAAGCTATACTTTCACTTTGTGACCCTAATATTATTATTTTCTCTGTAAATTTGATCTTTGTGGGTCTGAGTTTTTCCCATCTTGAGAAATGTGGGAAACTACACCTTGCCATTCTACATGATTTGATAAACAGATAGGAATAGCATAGTGTAGCGATGATATGGGTGTATGGAGGGGTGTTTTGGTTGGTCAGGTCCGTCAGAGAGTATCTTTCTCATCTCGTAGTAGCAGAAGTAGTAGTATGGACAACTTTACTTATTAATCCTAAGCGGCTGCTCTGTGACTCTTGATGGGTCATCTGGGAGCTCTTTACTTGGATATTCTGTCATTAGGAGAAAACGTCTCTGAGGTGCGCAATGCATTTACTTAAGTACTTAACTACACTCTTCTTCTTCTTCTCCTCATTCACTAGTACATAGTGGAAAATAAGGTGGATAAGAATATAAAGGTATTTAAACTCTACACAAAAACACGTACATAATAATATACTATTGGCTTGACTTCATCCCCCTTGCCACAAGAGAAAGAGTGACGGGTTCTTTAGATTCTTTGTCTTTCTGCCCCTTCATCTTAGCACAACACAAGACTGATAAGGCCAACAAATCAAATGAATTCATTATACTATCTACATTAAAGCTACAATTTACTTGAATAGAATGTTGTAGCTTTGAGGGAAAATCAAAAATCTATTTAATTTACTACTCCTTATTTCCTTTCAAATAATATTGGTATTTGAAATCTAGAACTTCTACCACACCCCCATCTACATCCCACTACTGCCTATGTATTAACTGTACGAGTGTGGAGAACAGAATAAATGAAAAGATTATCAATATATCCATTGGCAATATATACGGTTGTATTTGATAGTTTTATAGTTTCAAAATGGTTATATATTTGCCATCATGTAATGCAGTAGCAGGAGAGGCACTACTACTCTTAGATATTAGATGGGAAATCTGTGTCCAGGAGCTTTTTAAGAAGCCGTAAACGGTGAATGAAATTCCTTTGAGAGAAAGTGTTTTGTAACCTCTAAGTGTTTTTGGGCAGTTTTTGGGTGTTTCGTTTAACAAGACAGTGTTATTATGGTATAGATGGACTCAAGTACTTTCTCCTGTATATACGTATATTATATTATAGGTGTGTGTGGAAATGTGCACTCCATTCTGCTTAATGTCGATGACTCTCTTCTACACTTCTTGGGATATTGAATGGGTCTTCTCGTCAGAATATCCATCTCCCTCTAAATGGCAATAACATAGGTTCTGATTTACGACTCCCTACATTTCCCGTCGTCCCCATCCGAAATGTATTAGATCCATGAGAGGGCCTCTGTCCAGTTCAGTCCAGCAGTATGCTACGATAGTAGTAGTAGAAAAGTTAAAATTTACAGTCCCCATCATAGGCCACCAGACCAGGCACATGCAGTCCAATGGGACGAAAAACACGAGATTTATTCCTCTGCCTTCTAATTCCACGTGCGATCTTTCTCATATGTATTGCTTTTGCTCCTATCCTCCTGTCGACCCGATGTGCTGAGGGATTGACTCAAATTCAACTAAAAAGGTGTCATAATTTCAACCCCATACACTATATATATACCCTCCACATATATATATATTCCTACACGTGTATATCTCCGTCTCTAAAGAAATTGTCGCCTTTTTCGTCTGAGAAAACTACTTTTATCATTCTGCTGCATCAAATCGCACATGGATATCTGCTCAATTTGTAGCAGGGTGCGTATGAACAATGAATACCAATCCAAACTTTTACTCCTATTTCTATTTATAGATTTAAAAAATGGTTTTGAACCTTTTCTAGCCAGAGCAGAGGCATTTGAATTCCATCCCGTTGCTATAATTGCAGTTAATACAGAGGTGTAAGCAACATTAATGACTTTAAATTGGGCCAGTTTGAGTTTTTTGGAAGCCTTGAATTCTTCTCCCATGAGTCAACTGACCAGAGCTGAGTTTTGAAGTCCAATTGTGAGTGCCTATGAACCCTGGCATGGGAGCCTAGTAAAGTACTCTGTATAGATATATACCAATATAAATGTATGTATATACATATATATGAGTGAGTGTAAAGTGTTTTTCATATGAAAATTGGTCCATAATGTTGGGAATGTGTTTGCAACATCCGAGTGTTTCTCCATATAAGTACGAAGTGAGACAATTGTTCTCTTTTATTTTTTCTCGTTGAGGAAATGCCCCTTTCAAAAGCATTCGCTGCAATAATTCAACGACTGCCGATGCTCCTCTCTCAGTCGTTTAATATTTCTCTTCTAAAACTTTTTCACTTTCAAAGCAAAACTTAAGCCAGTATATTGTGCTGGAAATAGCACCACCGGACTCGCATCATTCATGCCATGTCCTTTTTTCATTTTCACCATCCGAAGAATCCAAATCACCATCACCACCACCGATCCAACCCCATAATATTGCCATACCATGCTATTGCTTTTGGCCTGCTTGCTTATACAATTGGCAGTTTACAACTCAACTACTTCTTAATGGATTTCTTTATGTCATCTCACAAATCATGGGAAAAGATAACTTGCTGTCTTAATTAACTACCATGACGCAAAATAACCCCCAAAAGAGAATTATCCGCGGTCAACTGATATTCTCACCTTCATCTCATCATGGCCAATAATAGCAATCAAAATCACCAGGAGGAGAAAAGGAAAGTAAACTAGGAGACCTGCTGATGATAAGAGAGCCACTAATAACAAGAGCCACAAAGAAGTGAAATCGAGTGGAAAGTTATTTATGCATTTTCATTACATTAGTACATCAAGTATCCGTTATATACTATTCTATCTTGTAGCATATACTATTATGTAAGATGTTATCCAATTTAAGAGTTGTTTCCTTTGTTTTGTTTGTGACAGAAGAGGCGGCAATAATACTGGCAATGGGGACCAAGACCACCAAGACCACGGCGGAAGAAAAGAGTCAAGTGTGAAAAATAAAGTGGCTCTTATTCAACCACGCGTGCATAATTACCAGCTTGGGGCAAAAGATACAAGAGAAAGAAGAAGCTAAACTAAAGAGTAAAAAGATAAGGTGGCAATAGCATGGACCACCATTGCACCACTAGAATTTTCACGCCGCACATAAATATTCTTTCACATTAGTACATTATTTCCCTTACAATTACACTCCCCCTTTGTCAGGGAAAAAGACGGAGGACGCAATCTGAATTTTTATATTCACTCCAACGTAGCGTATAAGATCAAGAGCAACACACTTCTTCCTTAAGATTCTAATTTCATTCCTCTGATTTCAAATGCCAACAGCTAAAGCCAACTTTCTTTCTGTTTTTTCCCTCATTTTATACTCTACACTTGCAGACTTCTTGTTGTAAGCAAAAATCATGAGAGTACTATCATTTATAGCATATAGCAGGAAAAGGGCTTAAGTAATGCTTGAACAGATACATAGCAAGAGATGGGATTCATACAGCACAGCAAAAGTAGGGCTGGAAAGTATTAAGGATTTAATTCTAAATGAGATATACAATTATCCCATATATATATTTAGAAAGTACATTTTATCACATGGAGAAAGTTATAAATATACTTAAATGTAGAATACATGGTTATGCATTTTAATTTTTAATAGTTTCGTATTAAATCATTTCAAAAAGGAATTATTCTCTTTACTTATGAGAAAATACAATTGTGCTTAATTTAATTGCTTTTGAAATAAATGAATTCGTAAATAGTTCTTAAAAGAGAAAGTATCTTGGGTTTGACTCAAGTGTAAATTAATAAGGTAAAATTCATAGGTTTTCTCTCTCGTTGGATGAGAAAAGGAGACATGGAATGATGTCATGATGATGTTAAAAGGGCCACATAATAAATACGAGGTGGCAGAGTTCATACACTTGACATATGTTAGTTGAAGTGAGTTTCATTGGTGGTTGAGCTGAAGCTAGAAATATTAGAATTAAGATGAAATTGAGAAAAGTGCTTATCAACTTAATTCAGAGTCACTACAAGAAGATTTGATGGGTGAGATAAGCGGAGAAAAAGCAACGAGAAATGATCCCAAGAGTGCAATTCAAATAAAAGTTACACGAAGCTCATTTGTGCATGTTAAAAGGACTCAATAATCACAGGACGAAGAAAAACCCAACCACGTCTTCTACCCCCATATAACCCCATATATATACAGATGGATACATATATACAGACAATATATAGAGAGGAAGAAGAAGATAGACAGTATTTAAAATTCAAACTCTACCCTTCAACTTTCTCACATCAATTGTCCTCATCTACTTCTACGCTTTTGCTATCCTATGTTGTAGCCCAAAGGCTCCTTTACTAATTAGAATGCCAACCACACAAAAGACTAAATACTCTTCTTCTTCTTCTTCTTCTTCTTCTTGGTGGAAATTAAACGTTTTACTACACCAGATAACAAACCCCAATTATATTTAAACGGACAAACAGTTTTTTTATTACAAAGCTCTTTTGTATTACGTATATTGTACAAAAATCTCAAATTACACCAAACCTCCCCACCCAAAAATTGACACTGGAATCGTTTTGTCATGGAGCACTTGGTTGATGACAATGACATGAGGCTACTCTCATATTGCAATCCCGGTGTGCATCAGATCAGCTAAAGCTAAACTATATATTATGTGTGTAATATTGGTTTGAAAGTGAAAATCGCATCACCATCACAACGACGACAAGAAGAATAGTGGCGGAGAAGCTGATTCTGTGAAATAAAAGCAATTTCACAGATATTCATCTTCCATTTTTCTCGTCTCCTTTCAACTTTCAACACTGCGAGAACTGCGACTCTCCCATTCCTAATAATCTACAATCACATCCTAAGAATCTGCTATTCTGATGTGATGGCCACCAACTAAACCACCACTACACGAGAAAAACTACTATACATTATATACATTTCAGATTAATATATGCTTTCGTGGTAGTCTCAACGTTTCATTTTATAGGGTTACAAAGCTCAGGGAAACCAAAAATTGAAATTAATGTAATTTCTAATGTAACAAAGCATATGTCAAGATACTTTACTTGAAAATCATTCCTTTCATTTAACCGAAAATAAAGGAAAAACTGATACAAATAAGAAAATCTTTCTCAAATAATAAAATAGTAAAAGTAGAAACCTGTCGCAAGTATTAACAATAAATTTCAAAAACAGAGAAAGAAATCTGTTTTCAAAGTTTAAACTAAAAAATGAACGTTGAATTTAGTGTAAATGTGCTATACCATGGGAATGGTGGTGGTCTTGTGATCTCTGGACAAAGGCTGAGATTCCATTGGAAAAGCAAAGACTGATGATTTCGGAAGGAAAGCATTAGAAGAGTGGCTGGCGTTGCGATAGGTTTTCTTTTTTTCAACTGACTTGCATAATCCAAATGTGTTGTCCCCCATTTGGCCAACGTGCTATCTTTAGGAACATTGACATAAGATTTATGTCCAGAGATCAGATAGGCTAACTGCCGTCCCCTTTTTCTATACACTGTGACGAGAAGAGGACAGGAGTCCAAACAGGGACCTTTGCACCTCTTTTCTTTCTTGGATATTGGAATTCACCCCTTCCTCCACCATACTACCACCACCATAGACACACCGTTGATCAATCCACGACCTTGTCAATTTATAATTCTTCCTTCTTTTGGAAAAAGGAAACTTAAGTTCAGGTGCGCAAACTATAAACTATCATAGAACAAGACAACCCCTGTAATAATTTTTAAGGGAAGGGTAGGGTCAGCACAAGCATCAGCATATTAATTTCAGAGCACAAGGGTGTGAAAGTAAATCATGAATATTACAAGGAGAAAGAGAGAGAGATATATATATTGCACCGGCTGTCCTGGTCATCCAGTAAAAAAATTACCCTACGACATCTGTCAAGAGGACAGAAGTTTTTAATAGTTGGAGATTCAAAACAATCTTCTTGGCAAGACTGAATACTTTGCTTATATGTAAAGAACATTAGATGCTGAGGCCATTTGGCTCCAGTAATGCAGACTCAGCACCATACCACCACCATCGACATCATATTACAAAAAGAAAGCATTGCCATCGGCTACTCTTGCCTTTTGTGTCGTCAACTATTTAACACTACTACTACTTCTCCTACTACTGTTATCGATGTGGTGGTTGGTGCAAAATAAAATAAAATTGCCAAGATAAAATGCATGTCCACATGTATAGTAGTAGTACACAGGAAGGGAGAATGGCTTTAACTGTTGTCCGCTTAATAATGGTGGCATAATCCACACCATTCTCCTATGAAAACTCAAAGATGAACATTTCACTATTTGAGATATATGCATGTGTCCATCCAAGGTGATGCAAATTGACTTTTTCTCAATTTACTCTATAATAATAATAATGGGTAGGGGGTGAAAATGATAAATGAAAGCTTTGTTCTTCTGAAAATTACATGAGAATCATTCAGCAGAGGGTAAAATAAAAACATCCCTTATTTCCTTCCAACAATGCCTTGATTTTTAAAGTTTTTTTCTCTGACTCTATGACGTTGTAACTTGTAAAACAGTAAGCCCATAAAAACAATATAAAAGAGTTGAGAAATGAAAATAAGATATTAGTGGGATAGTAGTTGGAAGTGGGAGCCAAATAGCTAGAAGAGAAAGAAGACTATGGCACCACTGAACAAGAGAAAAGGTAGTAAATTATTTTATTGGATGTTGGAAAAGTGGTATTCTTAAGAAATTATCTTAACTACACGAGCATTTCCCACTTGTGTCGTTTCCCGGAAATCATCATCATGGAGTCTTCAAAGTTGTCTGTCATTAGTTATACTACTACAGCCACTATATACCACCATCATCCCAAAAGCCAAAACTAAAAACGGAGAAAAACCAATGGCAATTGTTATTCGGACAATTTACTCTACCACTACTAGTGCAACTGCAAATCGAAGAAAGAGAAAAGGATCCATTTCTATGTAGTACCTAATAATGAATAATAATAATAAAGGGAAGAATTAAAGTACCTGGTACTACCATCTTCTTGTACACTCTATCTATCTGTGTATAGCACAGACCACCCTCCGTTACTATAAATAGTACAAATATCACAAACTATATGTACCACATACATATAAAGGGGATGAATATCCATTAATTTGTTCTACACAATTTAAACAAGGGAATCGAGGTGCAAACAACAGACAGGTTAAATGCATTCATTATTGTATCATTGTTTTAGCTCATATTTTACACGCAATCCCATCTCACCCTTTAAACAATGTATTTAATCATTTTGAGAGAGGAATTGGAGATGAAAGGAAATTGAATATAACATATCTCTACTATATAGCATTAATTTCTTAATGATTTCATAATGTTAAATTTCTTTTCCTTTACCTTAAGGTAAAAGTTGTTGAAAGAGCTACATGAAAAGATTTATCATTGAAAGGTTAAACGTTTTCCCAAAATTAAATTAAAGGTTTTGTTCAGCACTCTATATATGTATGTGTAATTATTACCTTTATTCTCTTGATAGGGAGGGGGTAAAAAAATAAATGATCTCGTATGGGACCTGTATTTGTTTGTATTATTGCATTGTCGTCAACTCAATCTGGACATCATCCATTGGGATTGGATTGCTATTATTATTGGGTAGTATTTTAAGGGACTGATATTATATAGAATAGACTGTATAAGAGGAGAGAATGATTTGATTAATTTCCCTTTAGGATTGGCCGCTGGACATTGTTCATTAATCTGGACACGGAGTGGTTGCTTATCTGGACAAACGTCCTTTAGTAGTATTCCATGGTGGTGTAGTCAAGTGGCTGAAAAATGTCGATGGTAGCGGATACGACACAAGAAAAGGGCGGATCGCTTTGTATACTCCATACAAGAAGACATTTATTTTTACACAACAACGCCCTTCTAAATCCTAACGACCAAATTATCAAGCCCAAAGCCAGAAAACCACTTTCACCCGTCTCTGACACCCCGATAAGAAAAATCCTGATGAATGAAGACAACCGTTGTTTTTCAAAGCTAAGTAAGTCTTTTACCCTCTCTGAAAGACCACCACCATCATCATCATATACCATAAGACATGTATGAGGACTAATACTAGAAGAAAAAAGTCTTTCTAGGCAAGTACTTTTTCACAAGTAGAAAGAAAGCACCAACAGCACTACATATACAAGCACACAATATGAATATCATTGAGGAGCCCACATCATCATAAAAATAAGCTCGTGTTGATGACACCAATTTAACTTTTGCTTTTCCTACTACTTGATGCTATATATATATGGTTGGTTGGTTGGTGGAATGGTTCTCTTGGCACAATGCATTCAGAGGCACAGGTGAAAATTAGCCACCACAAGAAGAGCTTAGAACGAAGGAAACAAGAAGTTGTAGTAATTAGTATTTGGTCGTTGGTTGCCGTATTTGCCAAGTCGTTAGAGAGAATGCTTACACACACAGATATATATCGATACAATTTCATCGGTCTGGGCACAAAGATTCATTTACTGTTTTCTCATTCGATTACAAACACCACCACCATGCACCACCATCATCATCACCAGTATAAACAAGGGTTCCCAACTCTACACAGGGAATAGGAGAGAAAAAAGCATAGCAAAAAGTTAATAATGTTTATAGATGGTATTATTATCTCCAATTAATTAACATTATAGGGATGAACAAGATGCTAATTCAATTTAAATGTTATTCAATTGAAGGCGGTTAAAAAGTAGGATGATGGAAGAAGAAATATGCCTAGATCAATAGGAATATCATTGTCAGGATGTGGATGTGAGAAACACTAGAATTACAATGTCGTGTGTCGTCTTTAGCTTCTGGATAACAATTGTGGTGTCGTCGTCGTGTCGTGGCCAATTCAAGTAAGGTGTAGTTGTAATTCTGCTGAGGGGACTCTCTTACTCGTTAACCATCTTTTGTTTCTAGCAATAGCAATAACACTATTAGCGGCAATGGTGGTAGTGCTATCACACTAATTAATTGGTTCACTTGCCATACACACACATATACACACATAGAAGTAGACAGTGTTAAAGTTTAATAATTATTATTAGTGTATATGTTGTAGTATAGGTAGGTAGGTATATAGTGAGTGGATAAGGTGTACAAAATACACAAAGTGTAGTGTGTAAGTATCATTTTTCAACAAACAATATATAATAATGAAAATTATTTGCAATCCCCTTAATTGGCTCCTACTGTTCAGGGTTTGAATTGAAATATTGGAGCTAATGCTAACATAATTAGCAGAGCGTTATAAATCGAATTTATTTCCCCAGAAGCAATAGTAGTAGTAGTAGTAGTTGTAGTAGGATACAAATTAATCTAATGCTTCAATGCTTCAAGCCAGGCCAGAGAGCTTATTACTCAATTCAGAGTCAGTTTTAATGAATCATAACGAGCATTATTGAGGTTCGAGTTCCGCATCCAATCCAAACCGGTAACCTTTCACACAGAGATAGACAGCTTTCACCAACTCAACGACTTCATTATTATTATTATCCACTGATATTTCTACATATATTATATATTGTGTGTGACCTTCATTCATCCATAATAATAATAATACTATATAGAAGATTCTTCTTAGATTATACTCATCATCTCATTCTTATTGCGGTTCATAAAATATAACATGAAAGGGATAAACTACAATGGGGAAAATTATAATTATCAATTAAATCAAATTAAAAAAAATATATTAATAAAGGTTAAATATATCTAGTCTAAAGTAGAGAGTATTTATATAATTTCTATTCCTATCTTTTGAAGGGGTATGATTTTTATCCATTTATTCCTGTATGGGCCATCGTCATTGAATTGAAGTTGACTTTGAGTATTATTGCGTTTCGTATTTCTTTCCCATGTACTACTATATATGAATGAAGGAGGTGTGAAGAGATGAATAGAGATTTGAAATCAGTGGGACTGTAGCAGAATGGTAAAGTAAAGTAGACGTGGGGTCTTCACCCTAAGGGTTTTTTCTGGATGAATACCAATAAGAACAGTGAAAAAAGACCAAGAATACTCTCATTCTCTTTTTAGGTGATCTTTCGTGTTCTGCATTCTACCATTCCCTCAGTAAACAATGCCTCACTTAATTGCTTTTACACTTCTTTGCACTCGTAGTCACTATTACTAGTACTGAAGTATGCTACGAGTAAAAGTAAAAATATGCAGCTTTACAGCTTTCCCCATCCATATAGTAGTAGTGGTAGTGGTGGTAGTAGTGTGGCAATCAACGTACCACCACATCACTGACGACGGTAAGCAAATACTCTTTCGTTTTTATTTGTAATTCAGAATCGCAAAAGAAGAAGAAAGAGTAAAAAAAAACTTTCCCTTCACGAATGTCACTGCTTAATTTCAATGAAATATAATCGGAGGTGGTGGTGGTGATGGTTCCATGGAAGAAAAGGACGGGTGCTGAAGTTTACTCAAGCAGCCCCGACTTTGACTTTCAATGTGGGACCCATGCTAATGTGAAGAAATCAACGGCTTCTCTCTCTACGATCCGATGACACAACTGCCGCACCGTATATCCTTCATATCAACCGTCTGTCAACTTTTCAGTGTCTGATTGAGCGACTTTTTGTTCTGAATGCTAAATATCATCTCACCCACCACCAAAGACACTCGACCCCACTTTAAAATCTTTCCATCTTTATACACTATGAAGATAAATCAACCTGATTATCAGAGAAAGGGAAAAATCATTTTTATTTCTCTACACATTTAAACATATCTGTATATACTCAACAAGAGAAAGTAAATTAGGAACACATTCTTTCTCTGTCAATTGAAACTTTGTATTTCTAATGGACATATACTTTTACCACCTCCGCAACTGGATTTAGAGGGGAAGGAATTAAAACATGTTTTAGAAAATAAATAAAATTTCTGATTGTGAGAATAAAAAAATGCAAATCTCTTTCGTCTTCCTTGTGAGAAGGGGTGAATGATACACGGTTTGAGAATTTGGTTTGAGACTGCTGCATGGTTGCTCAGGCGAAATCAAGAAGGGATTCTGCCACATAAGAATCTATGAAACCATGCTTTGGCCTTGGTTTGCTCACCACTGCTTTAGTCCGTGAAAAATTAAATTTTTCATTTCTAGGAAAAGAGCTGAGAATCGTGGCTGTGGTTTGGCTACTTTCACTTATGAAAAGACTATAGATAGAATGAGAATGTGTGCACTCAAGAAGAGAAAGAGAAGGGAAAAACGCAACGCAATGCATTCATGCCATGATAATTTCCAAGGAATCATAAATTCACTCCAACCAAGAAAAGAAGAGCACCACAACCATGGAAATTATATTAAACATTATAACATGCATTTCTAGTGTTGTAGTATTAGAAAAGAAAAAGACATTTTCCCACCACCCATCATCATCCAGTTGAGGAGATGAAGAGTGAGAAGCCAACCAGTTCATCATCACCAGTCTATCATTCATTAGCAGCAACAGAATACAATATACACTATATACTTTTATAGTTTTTTTACCAAAAGCGGTAGACACTTTCTAGGTCAAAGTGCACAAGTGGTGTGCAGCATATTCTTCGTCTCCTTTTAAACTCTGTCAGTTTCCTAATGATGCCACACTTTTTTTACTACCACGAAAGGAGCAATAGATGATTGACAGAGTTGACATTGACACCCTTTCAATTTTCCCCCTCACCTTCCCAGAATATATGTACTTGTACGCTAATTATCATAGTTATATTTTTGTTAAATTTAAATCCTTATAAAAATAACACCTCATACTTCGTACAACAAGAAACACGAGAAATAATTCTTGATGTTCTTGAAGTTCTATTCTGCTAAGAAATAAAACGTGATAAAGAAAAAGTGTATGATTATAAAAGGGAAAGTTTAATTGTGTCTTGGTATTTTGGTAGTGATGGTATTTGAGGGAAGAAGGACGGAGGGTAAGATAAATGAGAGAAAGAAGTAGAAATAATGTCGGTCTAGCAGAAGAAGAAAAAAGAAGAGTTGCCGTTTTGCATATTAATTTCCTATAATTATTGAGAAAGTGTAAGGTGCCATGTATGCATTTTTATCGCTTCCACTTTAATTATGCTTTGGCTCTAACACTACCATCCTCATCATAGCATCATTCCCTATTATACAACTATCCCTATAGCTAAGCTCCAAGTTTTGTTGACTGCGTCATTTTTCTTTTGAAACTTTTTGGTTGCTTAATGACGGTAATATTTCCAGAACCACCACCACCACCACCAAGAAAACCACGACAGGTCATTAGAACAAGTAAAAGGGAAAATCAGAAAAAAATTATTCATCAATTCCTAGATGTAAAGTCTGAAAACTGAAGTGAAAGAGTTGTGTAGTGGAAGCCAAAAAGCAAAGGACTATTACATGATGCTATAGTATTGTTTCACTTTCTCTAGATTAGATTATTCTTCTCTGTCTTCCTTCCTCCTCCACCAACACCACCACCACCACTACTTATAATCAACTCAATATTAAGTTTTAAATTGATCTTGAACATTAACCACCACCACTACAAACACAACTTTCCCCACTAAACTTTTAAATTCTTATTCTCTCCATATCTCTCTACTAATTACATGCATAGTCAGCGTCTAGCATATTTTAAAATACAATTTCTTTCTCTGTCTGAAATGAAATTGTAATTTCCATGATGAGGGTCAATAATATCTATTTTGATTGTATCGTGAGGCTTACTATTGATAGCATGTATGTGGTTTGGATATGTTTAATGAGAACAATAAGTCATGATTGGGGTGCTGGCGGATGATGTGATGATGTTGTTGATGTTGGTGGTGGTTCTGTTTTCATGTGAATGTTTACTCTTCTATTCTGCTGCTGGATGGTTCCACTTTCTCTCCCCTGTTGTCCATCGCATCCATTGCTGAGCGCAATTACGGCAGTGTTTATTCTGCAGATGGATGCCTGAGTAATCTAAACAACTTCTGCCCCCATTGTATACGTCTACTCCTGCTTCCTATCCCGTTCCATCCACATCCTTCTTATGAATTCCCTTTCTCTCTATGTATATGTATCGATCATTTCTTTTATACAAACAGCTGTCTTTCACTCCATCCATAGACACACTTGCCATCCCCCATCAACAACATTTTACAAGAAGCAGCAGCAGCAGCCAGCATTTATAATCAAACCCAATAACACAATAGCAGTGTAGTACATAGTAGCACCATACCCGTAAACAACTCTCTTCAGAGAGAGAGAGAGTAACTTTTCATTTTTAAAGAAACAATAACACAAAATCTCATTTCATATTACAATATGCACTTACAATTTAAACTCTCGCCATGTCCTAACTACTACCGTACGGCTGAGGAATAAAGCCCTGCCATGGTGGTATGCTGATCCTATAATATGTATGGTTTACGGTGTATACTCAATAATACTCATTCGAGTGAAGAGACAAAGAGAGAATTTCTCCCTTCGCCCTCCAACACTTTACAATAATAAACAGGAGTTTGGTTGAAGATACAATTAAAAACAGAGAGCATATAGAATTAGTTTTTAAAAACACTCCCTGCTGCTGCTGTCTCCTCAGAAGAATCTCTATGCATATAGGGTAGGATGATGATGGGGGGATTTGAAGAAGGAAGTCGTTTGTTTGTCTCACCCCATGGACATGAGTATTATTGAAAAGAGACTGCTATTAGTTTATAGCACATGGGTAGAGATAACAGAGGAAGAGAGAGAAAAAACCAAGCTAAACAAATGTGTGTGTGTTGTTAAAAAAGTAACTAAATATGAGAATGATTGGTGGTTTGGTTTGGCTATGCTGATTGACATATACATGTACATATACTGTAGTAGTGTACTATAGTTGTTGGTTGTGAAAGCCGGGCATTGTGGGAGCACCGTTTGTTTACTCGTGCCAAACACACGGGAGAAAGTCTGTCTCTGTACTATATATATAATATATATTATATGATGATCTCGTGGGTTGGTGTTCTCTATTCCGCACACTGCTATTTCAAGCAGAATAAACACATGACTGTTTTCTTTGTTGGGCTAAACTAAACAGCCGAGAAGGAATCTAAACAAGAACAAATTCAATTCCTATGCGCGTCAACGACGACATTTTACTTTACCCCCTTATCTTCTATTATATTATGTGCCCTTCTTTAACATTATATTGTATACACTGCCATTCTTTGTTGCATAAGTAGTAGTGGGACCCAGAAATTAAATTGGATACAAATTTCACAAATACTAATAGAAGTTTGAACCCCACTAGCATCACCATCACCACCACCATCGTACCAAGACCAACAAAATTAAAAACCCTTAAGCTATATTTACATGCATTGGATTGGATAAGGATGCGAAGCAGAGAACATTTAATGAATTTTTACTCTCTCCAGCAGGAAAGAGCAGAGAGAAAAGAACACACACATCATCATCGATACATTCACTTTGCTTCTAATATTATTATTACACATATTATTTATACGTAAAATAGTTCCCATTACCATCAAAATGTCATACATAAAATAAAATATTATGTAGTTGTAATGATTTAATTTTGTATAGATTTGTTACTGGTAATAGTGATCATGCAATACAACCTTGATAGCACTAAAGTGATTGTATTTATGATTTTCTAATAAATTCTTGAAAAAAAACAAACTACTATACGCCTTTTCCTATATTGACTATGGATAGATAAGAATGTAGTGGATAGTAATTGGTTTTATTGTTCCCCCTTCCCTAGCCAGCAATATAGAGAATTATTCATAAAACTATATAAGTCCATATCTTGAGTTGGCCCGTCGTCGTGATTACTAAAATTGATTAGAAAAAGATCTTTTTAGTTTTGCTTGATAATTAAAGAAAGTTTTATTGGGATTGGAGTGTCGTTTATAATGAGTGCTAAAAGTTTAGTTTTAGTTTGAAGTGTCGCGTCTCTCTCTCTCTCTCTCTCTCTGAGAAGATAAAGGAATAAGCCTTTAGCTCCCTATGCTTTATATATATGTGGTATAGTGGTGGATGGAGTAATTTTTGACTTTTTGAGTAAAGCGGATTGATAGTGATGAGTGTCAGAAGAGAGTCTAGAGAGAAAGAGAGAACAAAAGTGACAAATTCATTCTGAGAGAAGAAGGGTAAAAGTCATATCTAATCCACCTGGCATTTGTCTTTGTATTAATTAAAATAGAGATCTCAGGAAAAACAAAAGATGAAAAATTAGCTTCATTTCTAATTATAACTTTTGGCGTAAATATATAAAATGCGTTTACCCTTTACACCATCACCACAACTATATACTACTTCTACTACCCATATAGAGATATATATATATATATATATATATATATATATATATATATAAGTTCTCATTCTGACATGGTAGTAATAGTAGTACTCCAATCATCCACTCTCTCAAGAGACAGAAAGATGAGTGGCATTTAACGTACTTTTATTATTTCCCCCTATATAATGCCTCTTTTTATATTATGCAGAGAAGTACATGCAATTATTATTATTATTGCATATATATCCATCCTCTTCTTCTCTTATTCTCATTTTGACTTAATACTTTAGAATACTCTTAAGAATAATGATGGTATACTAACCTGTCCACTGTCTTCGTAATCTATGCTTCCGTTTGGCGTATTTGCTGCCGAGGGTCGTTGTGATGTCGACAGATTAATTGCCCCATCACCTTCCCCGTCGCCGTCCATTATTGCCCCATCCTATGCAGAATAAATACTTTCATTGAATTTCTTTTCCCACTACTATTCTTATATTTTATATGAATATATTCGAAATTATATAAATGCATTTTACAGTTCAAAGTTCAACATCCGTAATTGACCTTTAATAATATAAATTACTATATTCACGTCTTCTATTCTTGTAAGAAATAATTCTGATGAAAATTTAAATTTTCAATTAAATTAATTGTCTAGAAACTTTTCCCTTGTATTCTTTTTTCTTTTGCATTTGCCAGACGATAAAGAGAAGTTGTCGTCATAAAGGAAAAAAATGCATTCATTTCTGTAAAAAAATCGTTTAAACTATTTCCAAATAAATTCGCAACAATTTCATGGTATGAATGAAGTGAACTGAATTGAACTGTGTATCATGTAATAAGGATGATGATGATATGAGGATTCAATAAACAATTTACTTGGCTCTTTCACTTTCAATTGAGCCTTGGTGGTGTATTAGTAGTCTAGAAGTAGTAATGATACAACAGAGAGGAGTACAGTGGTGGTGGCAAACATAACAGGATGATGATGACACTTGACGTCTCAAAGGATTTGACACGCTACCACAACCACCACTAACATAAGGCTGTATTCAATGGAGTAGAAAAAACCCTAGTATGGCTCGTTAAAAGGAGATCTTAATAGAAAACTACTTGTACATGAAATGAACATGACACGCTTCTTGTTCCTACTTTCACTGCCACTACTCCTCTACTACTCTATTAGATTACAAGATTCGCATTCATCATCTCCCCACCAAATATAACAAGCCCAATACATCCCAACTTGTAGTAAAAGATAATAAGAGTGAGGTATACAACTAACTAAGTATTAGTATGTTGGCAATTATTACATTAGAGCTAACATGTAAATGTGTCATATAAAGAGGAAGAAGGAGAAAGTCTTGTTTCTTTGAAAAGAGGTTGTTGCTTGTGTTTTCTCTTTAGTTTGTTGTAAGCTGTTGTGGAGTAAGCAACTCCATGTCCCATGTTATGAAGCTTGCATGTTGATCTCTCTGTGTGTTTGTAGCAGCAGCGGCAGAGAGAGAGAGAGTCTCATAATGATCTTATCTTTCTCCCAAAAAGCAACAAAACACTACTCACATAGAGAAGTAGCAGAGGAAACGATCAACTTTCTCCTTCTTGAAAGGGAAACACATGCTACTCAAGGCTTTAAGCCACTTTCATCTGTAAAAGGCTAGAAAAGCCCACCACAAATAGACTTAGCCTTTTATTGTTGTTACATGAAAATAAAAACAGCAGCTCTCTCAACATAACATTCACAATAAGAAAGGAAACCAATAAAAGATCTCTCATCCTATTATGTTATTACTATTATTATATTATTAATGTACTAATCCATGTATTTATCACACGATCTCAATCATTTCAAAATACAAAGAATACAAATACATGATGAGTTTAAATTAAATAATTTTAATTTTAACGAATGATTTTATACTTACGAAGCACATATGTGTGTGGGTGTCTTTATCTTGAATGATATTACAAAATAAAGTCCATGGTGGTGAAGAAAAGCAAAGTGGACTCTTGTGTCTACTACTTCTAGATAATATAATAATAACAAATTGTGTAACAAATAAACAGGAAACCACTGCCACAAACAATAACTGCTGTACTCCAAGAACTGGATCCCACCACCACCACTACTACTTCCACTTAACTAAAAAGTAGAACACCAAATAAAACTAAACCTCTGCTCCCGTATACTAAAGGTAATTCAACAGCTAATTTCAGACTCCAATGAATGAAGCTAGTGGAGTTGAAGAGAATGATGATGATGAATTGTTAAATTATTGAGGCAAAATGAGACATTATAACTTTTGCCATGTTAAACTAATGGTATATGATTTTTCTTTGCTGCGTCTGATTCTTTGAATGTGCCCACAACGAGTATAAAAGTGTAACTGGATTTACTGATGGTAAGTTTTTATTTTTGTTGTTGGTGTTGTTACAGACTGTATATGCGTATAGTGTAGAGTTAGTATATGTATATAATAGTATTTAGTTGTCGTGTCGTGATGTTGGATAAACAAGAGGCGAATTCCCAAGGCCTTGTTGTTATTGTATTGTCTTGTGTTGTTTCTTCTTCTCTTTTCTATCGTCGTTCTCTTTTCTGATGCTAGCAATAGCTGGAATACAACAACAACAACTCACAACCAAAGTAAACAACAAATACCATCCACAACCATCACCATCATCACTGGCAATACAAATTAAAAATTTTTTAACAACTCCTCACAACCACCACCAACATCACCATTACCACTACTATATGGAATAAAAGAGGAGCTGCAATAAGTTTTTTACTTCTCTATATACTTTATTGTCCAAGGTCGAGAGAGAATATATTTGAGATTTCAGACTCACCACTACTAGGTAAAATAATGAATTAACACAATTGTATCAATCTGCCCCCATTAATTATTCCTAATACAAGTAGAATCCCTCTCTTGTCTCCCAAAAGTAAAAATACTAAACTAAGTTGTACTACCACACTGATGATGATGCTGATGATGACCTTTATTATTGCATTACTATTAGCTTTAGCTTTTTAGTAGTTTTGTGGATGTATGGTTTTCTATGTAGGATTTTGTTATGCTGTTGTGTATTATATTTCTCAATCAATATGCAATGTACAATGGTAGTAGTAGTGGTGGTGGTTTGGTTTTGTAAAATACAGACAGAAGAGCTATATAGAATAAGAGGGGAAATGCTGACAACATAAACAAACAATAAAACAAACTCAAACAAAATCAATACTCTTAGCTGGAGCAAAAGCAAATGCAATGACTGAATACGAGTACATAAGAGAAGCTCCAATTATAATACACACATTGCTACTACTACTACCATCATACATTAGATAAATACATAACAACATTTAAATTATGTATTTTTATGTTGTTTTCACAAATTTTTACCCTACAACTAGAAGTTAATTCTTCCTTTTCTCTCTCTCTCTCTCTCTCTGTCTCTGTCTGACGCAAATCAATGCACAGGTCAGGAAATTCATCATTCTATCAGTTTATATTAGAAATGACCCAAAGTGAAGAGAAATGCTCTTGGAAAATGGAATTGTCTTGGATGAAAGTGGTAATAGAGGAGTAGTTGGTAGTTTGGGTATTTAACTAGTAGGAAGTGTATAAAATACAAGAGAAACAGAGGAGGAGGATAATAAGAAGAAGAAGAAGAAGAGCAAGGAAGAAGAAGGAGGAAAGACGACAAACAAACTATACTGTAATATTATAGTTGAATTATATGACTGTTTATTCAAAGTGTGTTGTTTACTTTCAATCTCATCAACAACTTTCCAGAGCCAATTCCAAGTAAACAATTTCTACTTCGGCGATGCGTTGTCGAGACATGTTATTTGTAGGGTGTACATCCACATATTAAAGTATAATATGAATATAACAACCATACCACCATACCACCACCATTAAACATCCTCATCATAATATTCATTTTTACATGTACATTATGTCCTACTAATGTACTAATGTAATACTAGTGAAGTAGTTGTCTGGGTTTTTTTATTCCAATAATAACTAATCTATTTTGCTTCAGTTTATAAAAAATTCTATATAAATAATAAAGAGATTGTTGTTCTTCATCATCTCTCTTTCATCTCAACCATCGAGCCCTTCTTCCCTCATAGCCCATATACCATTTATGTAGATAATAAAAATATAAGGTTTTGGTTCTTTAACTGCTCTCCTACTTCCACTTCAGATGAAATTGTTTTCACTACAATCATACTACACACAGATATTCAAGGTGGTCAATGAAAAACAGACATTTCATATTGGTTTATTGGTTAGTATGTTATAACACACATGCATTAGTGTATATTGTAATTATGGAGCTCAATGAACATATAGAGAAATAGGAGTTGGGTTTCTTACTAAAAGTCAATTCAACTGCATTAATTTTAATCTTTAGCCTGATTGGTTAGAATTCTCATAGTACCCCCTTGGTAAGTTATATTGATTTCTCCTGCCTCTCCTCCCTTTAATTTCAATGTACTCTTGAAGGCAGTAGTTGTTTGCACCGTGGTAGTATAGTAGTAGTAGACAGAGGTAGTAAGTCAGTGCGGTTTGGAATTGAATAAAAGGTTGAAATAATAAAAACAAAATAAAAAGAAAGCTCAAGTGTTGGATTTATGATCTTGAATCTTGTTAAGGAGAAAGCAAAGGAGGGTTTTTTCATGTCACCACCACCAACACCTCCATGAATAAAAGATGAACAAGTTATGATAGCCCCCACCTATATACTCTACAAACTATACACTAGGTCAATACACATATATATATAGTGTGGACAACAACGGACACAGATTTCTTCTCACCCCTTCATTTAATAGCCACTGCATACATAATTCTCAAATCAAAACTATTCTCACACACAATCATTCATCCATCTTCTATTCTCATGTCTGGTAGTAGTACGTGTGAGAAACCCCATCACAGACCAATACCAATATCCAATCTTAACTCTTAAAGTAAAGGGAAGTAAAACTAAAAAATAAAAATACAAGATATCAAATGTCGAAAGCAGTAAAGTAAAGTAAACTGGACCACGATGCGATGACTTCCTCTCTCCTATATTAAATTTCATATACAGCAGTAGAAGAAAAGTGGATGCATGTGTTCTGTAAAAAGTGTAATTCAATACATATCTCACCATGTTATATATCTATATAGGTAGCATATATATGGAGCTTGTATATATGCATGTAAATGAAGGGGACAATAAACGGAAGGACACTTGTTTAAGTGAATTTCTATTTTTTCTTCTTCTCAATTTTCCTTTTCTTCCTTTTTTCTTTTTTCCCTCTGGTAGAAAATATAAAATGAAAATACACAACTTCCTCTTCTGCTTTAAAACAAGAGGAATGTTATAATTTAACATTTTCGAAAGATGATTGTCTGTCTATCAAAAAAATTGAAAATCACACCGGGATTTATATAATGTTTTTATGTCTAGTATATGGCATAATTGGAAATCACAGTTGGTTGTTGTCTGCAAAATTATAAATTTCTGAATACTACTCTCAAGTCAAGGTTAAACTCAGTGGGTCACCTTGCCACCTATATTCATATGGAAACTTATTGTAAAAAACATTCACACTATCATTCCATACCATCAAGATCCTATTATATTTGTACAAAATACATACAATTCGCCTCTAATAATTTCTCAAAACTAATGAACCAAGTACATGCTCTATGTTTGATGTGGGGATGATTAAAAAACCGTACCGTACCGATAATAATGAGTAATAATGCCGGTATCGAGGATGATGATGATGATCGTAGCTGTGATCTCCCAAAGGAACATGCATTGGATCCTCTGATGAGACAGATCTGCTTCTTTTACTAAACTTTAGGTTCTTCGCACAACTGTTCTTTCTCCCTACGTTCTTTTTCTTCTGTAAAAGTAGAACCATGAGTAGAGCACGTGGTGGGGGATTTGAAAGTCAGTGCAGAAGAAATGGGAGTCAAGTCAGCGACAGTAGGAAGTAACACGATGAGAGAGAAGAATGGTCAATGGGATCCACTCTTACTACTAATTTTATTATGTTTTATATTAGTAAAAGAGTAAAAGTCTTTTGGAAAAAGCGGGTATTCTATTCTACGGACCGGCTTGACAACTACGTTACGTTATAATACAGTAGGGAGACGGACGGTTTGGATGGAATGAAGAGGTGCACCGACGAGGGCAAGATCAAATTGTACACTGCTTGTGCTTGTTGTGTGTTGCAGACACTAAAAACACGAGCAATACACATCATTCACTCTCTGCTTTCACTTTATTTGATAGGGAATACTATTAGAGTCCCTCTGTTACATTCACAGAGGATACCAACTGAACGCGCAGCACACAGCCAATGTTCTCTACATATGAAGGATATTTCCTTGTACTTTCTCTCTAATAAATCAATAGCTAACATATTTACTCTCCTGTTTACCCCTCCATCAACAGTTTACTCTCATTTACTAATAAACTATCACACAACTAAACATATGTCCTTGTCAATACATCCATATACTATAGAGTAATATTCTCATCAGCTCACATGAAACATCGTCATCAACCAATTCAACCTATTATTATCTACATTTGACATCAATTAATGTCCATTCCATAATATAAACGAGAGAAAGTTAATAAGGTCGTTGTTCTGGTGATCTTCCCTTTTTGAGACCCACTTGAGTTGAGCAGTGATCGGACACTAAACTCGTAGATGCTATATGACTTATAAAAAAGGCTTAGGCAATGAAAAATTTCACCATTTGTCCTCGTTTCGATTTCTAGCCTTAATTTAAATCCCAAGGACTTTGGATTTTCATTCGGCAATGGGAAATGAGCTAATGATGATGACTTTAATTTAATAGGATGTATTGTTTCTAGCCATTCATATCATCATGCATGTAAAGCAATTAATGTTGAAGTCGTCCAAGCTCAAAGTCTGCTGTGTAATACATGTCGCTGATAATGCTTTGTCAAGAACAACAGACTGAGAGAGAAGCTGACCTCGTTTTTAAACAATACATTCCCATTTCATTATGCTGATTCCATAGCCATGACATCCAGCCCTATAGACCAATCACATCAGACCACCGTTTACCAATTTGGTTCTGAAAAACGCTTTCGAATTTCTGACTCAAGAAATAAAAAATCATATGTTAGACGTTTTCTTAGTATAAATTTGAAAAATAAAAAGATAAGAGAAACTAACGAGATACTTTTCGAATGAAGTGTTTGGAAAACTTTAGAATGAAATCTTTGAACAATAAAATATGTGGGACCATTAGCAAGAGCCTTTCACTCCGAATGAAGAACAAGACTTGTTCATGCAGGCACACATATACGTAAAAAGAGAAAGAGAGACAAAAAGAAAAGTGATTTTTTAGGAGAATGATTTGACCTAATTTGAGTAGAAATGAAATATCAATAATAATAGATGAAACATGTGATTGTCTTCTTGTTGTTCACTTCAGAGTCAGAGAGGAAAACAAAATGTACTTACATATTAACAACAGAAACACAATAAATAAATTTACATTCCATCTATTCAAAATATCCCTGTCTTGTTATGTTCCCCTTTAATAAAATTGTTATTGTTGCCAAATTCATAACAGCTTTACATTCACATATTACCAGACCATTCTAATTTATTAAAGAAAAAGAAACTAAACGAAAAGAACGAAATCAGCTCTTCAGGAATTTCAGGATGACTGACTATGATTAGCATGTAATTATAACACCTAGTGAATGAAATGATATTTTATTTTTTATCAATTTGAAGATTTCTTCATTTCTTTGGGTTGGAAATATTAAAAATATATTATTATAATATGAAAGAAGAGAAAAGGTATCTTGCATTTAAAACCCAATGGGTATAAGTTCCATGTGTCTGGAATGGAATGGAGGAGAGAAAATATGAGAATTGTAAAAATCCAATATCCTCCTCTCCTCCGTCTGTATTACCTACGCAATACACCTACTTATGCTATGTATGTATATTGGGAATACTAATCTCCGTCTGTTACTTTTTCTCCAATTCTCAGTCTCACTCAAGAGTGCGAGAAAAAAAACTCAACTTGGTTCTTTTTTTATATTATTTATTAAACTTTTCAACTCTTTCATTCTTATTCTCCGCTGCTGCTGCTATGTGACTTTTCAATTGGAAAATAGTCAAAATAGTATAAGAGAGTAGGTAAAGCGGTAAATTGGCAACGTGATGACTATTGGAAAGAGATTTTATATTTTCCATTGGCTTATTATGCATCGGACAGCTCTAAAGAAAAGAAATTAACTTTATCGTAAAGACCATTCTACTAATTCAACTGTATATATTGTTGTATTGTAAGTATTTTTGTGGTTTTTAATCTTTAGAAGAGAAGAAAATGAAAGGCAAATGAACTTTATTTTATTTCTTCATAGAAAGAGAAAAAAGAATTTAAATTAAACTTTAATTCTACCACCAACACAATCAAACACAAACAGAGAGAGAGAAAGTATAGGAATTGAATTAAGTCAGTGACAGTTGGAAAAAACCCGGGTCTCTTCACAGGAAGAAGAAAACCCTGCAATGTTTTTCTGTCTCTTAGTAAACCCAATCAGACACTTTTTTTTTCTTTTTCATATCGATATGCAGACAGACCAGACAGTTTCCAGTTTCAAAGAGCAAAAAATTAGCAAACATTTGGATGTAATTTTGTTAACTCCATTTATAAAGTATACAATTGAATGGAGTTTAACAGAATTTTAAAACGTTTTTCTTATTTACAAGGAAGACTTTTGCTTACTTTATGGAAAAATTAAAATTTCCATGGATATCTATGTACATTGGCGGAGTATAGTGTAGGGATTTATAGTGTTTTAAGTGAGCACTTTGTGTTTTCACTCAAGACTTTTGAATATCCAAAGTATTGAGGAAAATATTGATCTCTACTTCTTTCTCTATCTCTATGTGGTGGATGTAAGTTAGATGGTGATTTCAAGTGGGCAAATAAAAGTCTCTGCGTTTAGTTTAAGTAAGTAGTAAAATGAGATGTTGTGCATACAAATTAATTCTGATCAATTCCTTCTTCGTATATATTTCTAGCATGGGCCATCCACCAACACACAGCTATAATACTTTATGAGAAAATAGTTTCAGTTTTGTTGTTCTCCCTCATCTCGCTTTCTCCTCTCATTCAGCTCCTCCAAAAACACTAAAACGCACATTTTATGCAAATTTACTAATGTTTTAATTATTTCATATTATTCTTCTTCCAACTCTTCATCTTTACCACAAGAGAAGTAAAGTGAAACATTTTAGTCCTGGAAATTAAAAAAGAGGGTTTCTAATTTTTCCCTTTTCTTATAGTTTTAAAGTCGAGTCAGCAGCTTAAAAGTTGAAAACAACGGTTGAAAAATAAAGAGTATTTTAAATTAAGTGCAAGTGTTTTTATTCTCAGTTTTCCATTGACTTTCTTCCTCTGACAACAATTGTATAGTAAAAGAGTGGTCAACTACTATTTCTGGGCTGTGAATAATCAGTTGCTGATTTACTGTATAGTAATCATCTGTAAATAAGAAGCTATGAGCGTGCATCAGCCGTCTTTTTTTAAGTGCCTGATCTCTTCCATTGTAAATGAATTCCAAGAAGCCCTCCTACTATTACTACTACTACTAGCAATGCTAATAAGAGTCCTTCCTCAAATAACATTTTTAATGGAGTTGAAAATGGCATTGAAGATTGAGATTCTTGAAATCAATTCAAAAGAGACGGTGAAACTCCATTAAGACAGAATACATTTGAGAAAATCAAACAAAATGTAATTTTTCTACAAATCCGTACCATACGGCAGTTTCTCATCCTTTCCTCTCTGGCATTGCTCAACAAGCCGTGTCTCAAAAAGCTGACACTCCATACTCAGGGAATCATTATGACACCCACCATCATCATCAGCACAAGAGCCCACATCACACAGCACCCAAACAGCACAAAATGAGACTCAATTCAACCAAAAAATTCCAAATATCATCACATCCCATACCTACAGACAGACACCTATAATACCTATAGATATATATGTATACCTATAGGGTATTACAGCAGAGCTCTTTCCTCTATCCACTCTCATTACTCCATTAGCTTTAGTCAGCCACTCTTGGATCCTTTCTCCAACACTATAAGAAGTAGAATAGAATAAATATTCTAATTCACTAGAATTAAATCATCCCTTGTCTCTGTCATGTAGTGTTAGGGGTGAGATGATTATCCCAAATCAAATCCAAATCCTAACAAAATAAAACAAGGAACATGACATTTTTTTTATTTACTATTAACTTTCATTCAGAATGAATTCAACGCAATTATTTTATTTTATATAGAAACAAAGATCACTAAAAAAAATCTCAAAACATTCCTAAAATAAAGGGGAAAATTATGGAATGGGAAAGAGAAATCAGTTTTCCATCCGTTATACTGCATAAGAAGACTTAACAATTGATTTTAATTTTTTCGCTACATACGTTAGAAAATTTTAAGAATCAACAGAGAGTTCAATTCAGGCGTATCTGTTAGTTATAAACCTCTGCTTATATGTTAGGTAGGATAACGAGACGAGATGTTCTTCATTCTTGTAATAGATTGACTTTTAGATGCAGGGAGCTTAATGAAGCATAGCGACATGAATTGCTAACGAATACCTGAGCAGCCGAAGGATTTGTTAATAAAGAGAAAGTTTTTTTCCACCCTGTTCTGTCTTCTAATAAATTTTGGATGTTCCATTGCTTGCGGGTGGACGACAAGCTTGAAATGTTGAAACCATCAATCGGAAAAATAAAAGAAGCTTTACATTGATTGATTCGTTTCTCATCTCAAGGAAATCTCTTCAAGCTCACTACCCTCGTGTACTTAATATAGTATAACCCCATAGTGCCCCACGCACCATCATAAACATGGTTAAACATTAAGAGAAGCAACTTTATAATAAAAATGTGTGTACACAATCTTACGTACCCGCGTATCCATTGTCCCATCATCTCAACATTCATAAATCTACCCGACCAGCTTGTCTTCTATAATGTTGTGTTATGCCATCAGAACAGTGCATATAAATAGTATTATAGTGGGGAGCAAAATAAAAATAAAAATCCCAATCTCTTTTAAACCTTGACCCTTCCCTCCCCACAGCATATTTGATTTTAACATTTAAATAATATTCAAAGTGTTCACTCTCTCAGGTGCTGAGATAAAAGAATTACTAGAAAAGCAAATTGCAAATACAGAACAATTATTATTGTTTCTGTGAATTTGTTATGGAACCCTGTACATTTTTGTACATGTAGTATTCTATTAGTATAGGGATGGCTAGTATTATTATAGTGGGTATATTTTTTGGCAAGATATTATTATTATGAATTATGAATTATGCACACACATAGTGAAGATAGACAGTTGGATGTTGCAGTAGGATGAGATGAAGGGGAAGAACAAGACGGCGCATCTGGAGATATGACAACCCATCATCTCCAAATACTTACTACGATTAATGACTTGCCAACACCAACACCAATAGTAACTCTATAAAAACAGCTTTTAGCTTAAAGCTTTCTCTTTTTAAAACCTCCAACTATGTAATGCAATGCAGAATTCTCACAGTTTCTCACACAACCACCAAACTAAAACACTAAAGGAACCCATCAAAGAGATAAAGTGTGGTCATCAGAACAGGTACTACTGTGGGGGTACAATACAATATATATATAGCATTATTAGATGACCATACGAGCAGACTGAAAAATGGTCAAGTCAAGGAAGCCTCAAATGACGTGTGAACACGATACCCCAATTTAATTTCTCCAACATAACATACTTTCTCCTATAAGCAGTAGTATATAGCAACCATTCATTATGAAGTGTCCTCATCAATTTCAAAACCACAGCAAAGTAATATTGTATATACCACATGAGCTTAAAGTAATGTAATCTTCTAATGATTTAATTTATCTTTTAAATTGAATTTTAATTTTATTTAAAAGAGAGAGAAGAAGTTTAGGATTTGTTTGTGTTTGGTGTTGTGTGCTTTTGCTTATGGTGATGATGGTAAACTAAAACTACCCTGTTTGCCTGTTTCCCATCTGTCAAGTAGAGTAAACATAGACCAAATGGTCTCTTCTGTTCATCATCCTCCCTTATGTATTAAACCATCCAGTCAACTCACTATTGTTTATCCTTCTTTTTCTTCTCAAAAAAACCCAACAACATTTATATGTGAGAAGAAAAAAGTCCATCTCATAAACAACTTGGATTTGGATCCATGCATATTATCTATGCACTTTGGTATTTCCTCTAAAATTATAACTAAAAATGTTCAATGCATAAATATAAAGATTGGAGAAAAGATAATTGCAATTAATGAATTATGATATGCATGAGAAAATGAGAATAAGTTTCTGTGCTGGAGGGAATGGGGATTTTTGAATTTGTAAGAAATTATGATGGCTGCTGGTTTGTTCTATTGTTTATTCTTGGTTGTATTTTAGTAACTGCTTTGGTGTTTGGATGGTGAATAAATAGTAGAGGAGAGGAATGTTCTTCTTTCACCCTCTCATCACATCATCGTGATTCTGTGTCTCATATAGTAGTAGTTTTTAGTGGAGCTCCTTAAAGATAAATAGACAATATGGAATTTCACTCTATTATTAGCTGCATGGGGATGAGGAGGAGATGGCTTCAGAAAATACAAACAGAAGAGAGGGTGACGTGTGCATGTTTACACAGTATGCTAAATGCTAACATTTAAAACATTAAGAGCTGGGTTTAGCATTAGCATAGTCGTCTTTCATTTCGTCCCCATGAAATGAAAAACATCAACGAAATAACCAAATCACCCTTTCATCCATCCAACATGTAGTAACAGAGAGCAGAGCCAGGAGTACAAACACAAACAAATCCCTTCACATCCACCATCACAAGACCAACAGATCTAACAAACAAAAAAATTTACAATATTCTCTTATTTTTACAGCCGACACAGAAAACAGAAATACACACAATGCAAACCAGCAGACTAGTTGAAACGAGCAGAGTGTGAGAAACTATTATATGCTATTGGGATAAAAACATAAAAATATAAATTACATCTACTTTGTTTTCTTCTATTACCAGAGTGATGAGTTACATATACTAACTACATAGCAAATTCACAATTTTCAGAGGGAAAATAAAAATCCATTCCAATGACAAATAATAATGTGCAAATATCAATTTAGAGTCGTTGTAAATGTCCTCTTGGTGTTATGTAAATGCTAAATGACAAATTCTAACTAAGTAGTTCTGCTATATAGAGTATATATGTATATATGAGGTAGTTTAGTTTGGGTGTGACAAACAAAAGGATTTCATGGTAAAGAGCCATTTAGAGGGAGATCCGGATAGCAATTAAATGACATCAGAGTATTATTCCATATATGATGTGATAGCATTAATAAGCAGAAAACGGTGGACAACTTGCTTTTTACAGATTAAATGAGAACGAAGGAAGGAAGGAAGTTGTGTAAACAACGTAAATCACGGTGAGCAAGTAAACTTTTGTCCAACAAATTAAAACAATTTTCTAGAATGACACGACAGTAATTGATACAAACAATATTATGGTCAACTATCTCCCTGCACATATATATTCATCCCTACGGCCATCATTCTATTCTCTACTAAATTAAATCGTTTATTTCAATTTACACAAGTTTAGCCAGCCAAAGAGGAAGCAGCAGAAGCAGGATGAATTGAATGTGAGAAATCTCTTTTAATTACATAAATACTAATACCTAGAATAGGTGTACTATACACTAATTACTCTAATTCAATAATAGCTCTTATAAACTTTCACCCTATCTACTACTACTACTACTAACTAGCTACTCATCATTTTCTCACACCATCTTGTATTTCTCACAAAACGTCTCACAGCAAGTGCCCCATAATTAATACAATGAGATGTTCTCTCTTTTATTTCAAGAATTCCTTTTTATTTAAATTATTTAATAATTTTCGTATATGTTCTTACTTTGCTGCATACATTGGAAAGTATTCCATTGGAAACTGAAAATTTCCCTATGGACATGTATAAATCAATTGGGCAGTATAGTGTATAGGTAGTAGTATCTATAATGAATTAATATGATAATGGTCCAGTGGTGGGGATGGGTTGTGTGTAAAAATGAGGAAATAATCATATCATGTAGCGATTAGAAGGTAATTGTATTTCATGCTCACTCAACCCCTGCACTATGCTCTATTCAATTTATACGTATATATTTCTACGTGTATTCCTCTGTTGTGTGTGTGTGGCCTGGCTTAAAGGAATTCAGCACAACTACCACCAAGATCAGAGATCAGCTCTTTCCTCTGCGGACTTTCCCCTTCCTTTTCCACCATGCCAACACTTTTTCACTAACATACACGAGGTAAACTGAGATTTTGCCAAAACTTGCCCTCTTTTTCTCTCCGTCTATTTCTTCTTTACTTGATTTCGAGGCCAACATTTTCATCGTACCGTTAAATTTCTTTTTATCAGTAGAGGAGAGATTTATGAAAATTCAACTTTAAAAGTTTTACCAATTTTGGTTTTTTCAGCGAAATTTTTTTGGTACAAACATGATATGATTTTGTGTTTTACCAACAAAACCTGAAATTTAAGTCATTTGAGTAAAGATATTACATTTTTTAAATTTGAACCTGTTTTTTTCATACGATAAGGTGAGTTTTTAGAATATAATTTTAATGATTAACGAAACGACATTTAACCAAAAATAAACAAGTTTACATTTAAAAAACATTAAATTAAAATTATTTATATTTACTTTGCGTATGAAAATATTAATGAGTGTATTTAGATAAATATTCAACTTTGCCTTTTACATTAAAAGGAATTGACTAAATTGCATTTGATCCAGATGAAATCATTGGCACATTTTTTGCAGTCTCAAAAATATGTTGAATTTAAAAATAATTTTTAAAAAAATATTTATTTTAACCCTTTTTATACACACATACACTCATCTCACATCTGGATGGGTAAATGAATGAAATTAAAAAACAGCTTTTGGAAATAAAAAAAAGTAAACAAATTTGTTTGTAAATAGAATACACTTGAATCAACATCCCCCATTTATAAGAGAGCATGTTGTGATACACATAATGTAATAAGGGTGGTTTTTCTGTTTCCCTTCCCTTGATAACCGCCATGTATATGCTGGGAGAGCTGAATAACTCCCGATAAGAAATAATAATAAAAAAGTGAATTTCTTTTAAAAAGTAAATTGAAAGGGGTCTTGGTCGCAGATCTCATATCATCATCCCCATTTATATACATGCAGTGAACTGGACACTAGTAGACACAAAATAAAGTAGATAGATCTGCACTGCAGCAATAATAATAATACAAGTTTATTGAGATTTAGGAACTGCTTTTAGAATGTGTTATCATTTGAATGCTCAATTTCAGGCCAAAAGAGAGGGTGAAAAAAAGTGGGAGAAAAAAAGTTTTTTTTCTATCCATGTATTTAGATGGACATGGACTGGACACGGCACTCGAGGGAAATTACGTTCTCTTGATACTTTCAATAGAAATAAGCACATCCATGTCGATTTTAACAGATCTTTAGAGAGAGCTCAATTTTACACTATCATCACCAACACTACTACTACCAAGGATGGACAACTACTTTTATGTCAACTATTATTAGCCAAAGTCAAACCTACGATGTGATTACTATCAACATAAAATTCAAAGATATTTACAATTTTCTCCATTTTATATTCATGATACTTGAAAGTTAAGTTGAAAAGATCACCAAAAGAGTACAAGTGAAAAAATATTAATTTGCCCCAAAAGAAATTAAATCACCAGAATTCCAAGTTGTAAAGAAATAATATACTTTACTCGTAGTTATTCCTCTTTTTAATTGGGAACAATTAACTCCTTTTTGTGAAATCTAATGTGCAATAATTTATTGGTATATTTAATTAAATTTGTACTAAAAATTGGTATCTTTTTATGTTCAATTCAATTAATAAACTTAATAATTCATTAAATTAAAATTTCTTGATTCTGTTACTTTATTAAATTTTACCAAATGTTTAAAAATTTAAATTTGTTTTTATTCTGATTTAAATCTTTAGTTTAAAAATGATTAAATTTGTAAAAATCAATGCAGTGATAGATAAAATTTAAAATTTAATGTAACATTTAATGTAAGTTGAATAAGTTTAACCAGATAAAGAAGTAGTTGTTGTGAAAATGATAAAATCCCAAATTGCCCTTATTTGTATCTGTGTTGTCAATTAGTTTACAACTTGTTTTCTGTGTATCGTGTAAAAGTGAGATTTTGAGACAAACAACCCAAAACAGAAACTTTCTCTTCTCCTTCTTCTTCTCTCATTCCGTCTCACATAGTACAGGTTTCAAAACAAAACACCACTTTTCACTTCCAGGACAAGAGAAAACAAAAACAACAATAAACAATAAATATCTCAATCTTATCATTTAAATTAGCTAAAGAACAATAATTAAATCTTCAAATTCTTAATATTGAAATACGGTGTAGTAGTTGTAACGTTTAAGAAAAACTAAATAAATAGAATACTTTAGTTGTAAAATTGAAATCTTATCTTACCTCTTGTTGGAATGGATTATTCGTACTGAGTGTCCACATATTCTGAAGAATCTTTTGGTTCTTCTTATTATTAGTGGCGAACCCCGTATTATTGGCCTCTTGACCTCCGAGGTTATGTAGATGATGTTGAAGATGATGATGATGTTGTTGAAATCTTAGGAAGTCCAGCTTGTCCAAGTTATTGTTGTTGTGTGGTTAGAAAGAGAATGTGGGGTAATTTCTTCTTGTGTTCTCTTCAAGTTGAATGGAAGTAGGAGTATGAGGAAGTGTGTAGTATTGCTATTGGTGTTGGATTGGAGAAAGTGTACGTTGAGGTTGGGAGAGACAGGCAGGCAGCAGCAGCAGCAGGAGGGTAGAAAGTTGACAATTTGTAAAATCAAGACAGGTATTTTGGGGGCAGCAAAAGCAGTATCTTCAAAAGAAAACACAACTACTATAGTAGTACTGCTGCTTTTCACAAGAACCACACTACTTCATTGTAGCCCCGACTTGCGCCAACTCCAGCACCAACCAACACTATAGTATTATACCACCACCACCATAAACCTCTTCTTGTTCTTCTTGTGTATGCTTTCTCCAGCACCACCAACACAGTCCCACACTCTTTTCTCCTTTACAGAGATACACAGAGATAGACAGGGAAGAAAACACCCGGGTAGTTTATTCAGTTTACTTACGATATGCTACTTTCACTTTTTCAAAATTCTACTCCCCAGTTTCAGTTGACGGGATCTTTAATAAATATAGAAAAAGACTCAACTCAACTTTATTTGTATATGAAGCACCACAACTTTCACCACCAACCAACAACTTTCACCCACAAAACATATAATTGCCAATCGCAGTTTGCCCCCTTTGATTTGAGATTAGGTAGAGAGAGAGAGAGAGATGAGGTGCACTGCTTTGGTTATGTGATACTACTACGTTACCAACAACTCTTCAATGAACCTTTACGCTAAAAATCCCTCTAAATTAAAGTCCGTGTCCAGGAGTCTCAAGTGAGTTTTTCATTCAACAGAGTCCAGGAGAGAAAGAGTGAGCGGAAGAGTGACCAATGTAGCTCTACTGTAGTATAATGCGCATCTCGCGTGCGGACATGGACACTTTGATGATGATGAGGATGTCGAAAAGTACGATAATAGAATAGCGAGGAGGATGAGGATCCCTCTGCAAGTATATACTCTGTGTCAGTTTGACTGTTCACTTAAAAGTGATCTGCTCAGAGTCTGGTGGTAGAGTGTTAAGAAACCACCACTGCTCTCAGAACTCACCCTCCAAATCGAAACTTTTGTTCCCCTCTCATTGCCTTTGGTTTTACTCTGTACTCACAGAATACACGTACCATTGGTAAGCAGCTTAGTAGTAGACCGTAGTACTCTGAATAGCAAAAAACCAACAGAGTGCCTCTCTCTCTCTGCTCATCTCCTGTGCTGCTGCTGCAGCTAGACTACAACCCTTTTCATCCCCCTACGTAACACACCACCCTCGTCCACTAAACCAAGGTGAAAGTCTACTCTACTCTACTACTCTCCTCTCTTTTTGCAATCTTTGCAGAAAACATTCTCTCAAATACAATAGTGTACTGCTCGTATTATCCTCATACACAATATCATATTAATCGTCTCATTTTACCCCCACAAGATAATAAGAATTTTAATTTTCATATGAATGAAAAAGAAATAAATACTTATATCATATTTGTCTTTGGCTTCAGCAATAGGGGGGATGAGAATATTCTATTATATGAGATGAGTATGGCACTGTTCCTGCGATAACAAATAAGTAAACAGTATGTTTTTATGACAAAAATTAATGTGAGATGACAAAATAAAATAATATTATTTTTGAACAAAAGTTTACTCCACAAACTCGTTAACCAAACCTGCAGATAGAATGCAGACAGATATATTGGGAACAAATAGCATTAAATTCTTTGTGTACTGACCATCAAAATGTCTTTTTTTCAGACTTTTTGTCATCTCTTAAAATTTACACTAACTCAATGTCATTTTTCAAACATTCATAAAAGTTCAAACCCCTTCTATGCTTCCCCTGGCTCAAGGAAAATAAATAAACCAACATTACCATCATCATACCAATAGCTTTAGGTGACATTTTCAGATATCTACAGGGTGAACTTTATTTTACGAGCAAAAACAAATCAGTAAATAAACCTTTTGTGTAAAAAATGTATTTGTTTTATTCATTCCTTTTGGAATATTTCGTTGATCGTAATATAAAAACACGAAGATAATTGAAATGCCAATAAAATATTCCCCTAGTTCCCAGGATAGTAGAAGGGGATATTAATACTTTACGGAACACTGGTCATTGGCCTATGAAAACAAGCGTTGTTCATCAATTAGTGTTGTTTTAGTGATGATGCACACAGAGCTATTTGCTTGGGGGTGTTTTTTATTTATATTTCGTGTTTGTTGGAAGTGAATGATGACGAGGATGAATCAGAGAGAGAGAACATTTACGAGTGTGACAGTCAACAAAGAAAGGATGCTTATATTTATATTATGTGTTGCTATTGCTGTTGATGCTTCATATCCTCACTCATCCCATAAAAAATACAACTAAACCAAACCGGGGATGAGAAATATTCCCTCCATTGTTTTTAAAAGTTGTTATTAATAATATCATATCCTTCATTCACAATGGCATATGATATAATATATATCAGGAATTCAGCTTTGTAGTCCTTTAGCAGTGAACTGATAAAACGATCATCGTATGGAATTTATAAAATGGCACTTTAGAAGAAAATATATTTAAGCCTTTCAACGGTACTGAGGGTGAATGTGACTTTGGAATTCCACTAAACTAAACGGGTCCTGTCTCAAACTGCCATATTTCTAATAATCATAATATAATATATATATGAAACAAAAAGGGATATTTTATAACCCTTATAAAAGCCATCAACCTAGTATTTTATTTTTATAATATGTTACATACACTACAGCCTTGGAAGATGAGAAGAGGGGAGTTTTTGATAACGTGGCAAATTTAGGGATCATCATTTGAGACTTTTCTCAAGCACCGATTCCTTCATTCCCTCAACTAAAATACAGATGTATCTTATTAAGATGATTTTTACATGCGGGAACTTTAGCTGCTGCAATGCTTCTATACAATCAGAATAAATATCATCGTCTCATATCGAGAAAGCAAAGTAAACCACCACGATCAATATTCTCTGAATCTAATTCTCTATTCCTTTCTCTCTGACATTTAAGCGTATTAATATCACTTCTGTTTGAAGAAAGTCACATTATCAACAAGAATATTGCTCAATGCACCACGACAACCTCCACAGAAAAGGGTCCAATAGGGAAACGACCACTTTTTAAATTTCACTGAAGAACATTGGACAGCAACTCTGGGACCTGCTATTATATCTTATATCTTAAAAATAAAATACATTTTCCATGATCTCTTCTATAATACCCTTATTGAACGTATAAGGCAATCTGAGATAAAGGTTTAAAGGAAAAAGTTGTACACCCTGTTCCATGTGCCTGTATTATGTATAGTACCTATGTACAAGCGTAGATATCTGTATATTTTTGTAGTATCTTAAATACCTCTTGCATTGGCATGAACTGAAGATTAGAAGTAGGATTATTGTGTGGCATTTCTCTTGCCTAAGAAGAACTGAGAGTTGGAATCATGTTCTTTTGTGTGTACACAACAGATTTAAGAATGACTGCTGCTGGAAGGGCACCAGAAAGAGAAAGAAGATATTTTTGATTGAGAACATGAAGCATGAAGCGTGTAGCATACTTTTACTAGTATAACAATACTTTTACTACCACTAGTAGTAATCATAGCGTCTTATCTGTAGGTAGCATAATATATATGAGAGACTGACTGACGACAGACTTGACTTGTGTTTGACAAAAGCATCAGCCGGTGTCTTCATGAATATAATTATGAGAGAAGAATGAAAATGAATGCATTACACTTACATACGCAGTATATACCACCATAATATAATATAATATATATAGTTGAGAGTTGATGATCATCGTTCATTTGATTTCCTTCTGCAAAACCATGCTCAACTAAGTATATATAGTAACATTGCAACGACCGAACAAATTTCAAAAACAAGACCATCTAATGAAATTTCGACATCTGTTGTGAAGTATTAACAGTAATTAGCATAAGATTTACTTCCCCGTGAATACAGACTAACGTGTTGTGTAGTCACGTAGTGGTTGTAGCAAATGCTTCGTCCTCTCTTCTATCTGTTCAACCAGCCAGATTAAGAAGAGGACGGGAGTGAAAGCCACCACTGAACTTCCTTTCTCTCGATCACTTGCTGACTTTATACTGCTGCTTCCTCCTCCAAATTATATCCATTTATTATTAGTCTCAAAGAGTCAAATGAGTTCTAAATATCACAACTGTCTCTCTCCTTCTCTCTACAGAACCAGAAGAACCAGCCCAAGTGTGTACAAGACAACCAGAGATTTCCCTTTCACTATAAACTCAAATTCCATAAGGTTCTATATATATATATACATTTTGCAATGCAATATTGTTACTTATCCAAGTAGAGAAAATCTTTTGAAAATCTTTACAAGATTTATCTTGAGATTAAAAACACGATAATAATTTCAGATCAAGTTCTTGCAGTAGTGTGTCAAGAGCCATAAATAAAATTCCAGCAGTATAATGATATACTATTGGAAATATCCCATTTGAAGAAATGACATGAGATTGACAACTCTGCCATAATTTATATGAAATGCCGTTAAGGAATTAAAGAGCTTTAAATAATGGTTAAAAAAGAGCTTATTTCATTTCTCTGATGTCATATGCCTGAGTTGAGGAGAGTTTCCTGTTCATGTGATTTGATGTGATGTGACCATCAACATGATGATGACCTTGTGATTTTAAAAAGAGGGAATTGGATTTTGGGATTTGGATTTCAATCTCTAGGCTTTGTAGATAAGAGAGTTGAATTGTGGTTGACTGTTCAACTGAGGAGAATGTCGTAAATGGGATTTAATCTTAGGTGAATCGGGTATCGAGATCCTTGGGATTGTAATTGAGACTGAGGTGATTGGATGATGGTGATAAGAAGAATAACATGTTGCGTACCACAAGAAGACCCCATCAAATATATACTCAACTAACTTATATAATATACGCTATATATGGACATGTTGTGCTGAGTGAGCACTTTGAGGTCCACAGAGAACATTGAAAAGCTTAGGGAGAGCCATTATGGGTGGACATTGCGGAGGTTGGCCATGCAGCACTTCCTGAATGTTATGACCTATAATGTCTGTAGTATTATTTAAAACTCCCGCTCAACCTCAGCCGCGATCCCGACCACTACTAGTACTAATACCAATTCATTCCATGAAGATGACGACGACTATGACGGTGGGGTGATAATATTCTTACGCTTTATTGACCACCATCTCATCAATGCATGATTGCCAATAGATGAAATTGGATTGCTGATCACTTCTACTATATACATCAGAATATATCTGCAGCCCCTTTCAAACTATTATTGGCTTTGTTCAGTTGAAATTTTCATGTTGACCTCTAAGTTGACCATATTCTTTTCCATTCAACAATTATCATCCGAAAGCATAACACCACTACTCAACTCACTGCCAATTGTAAAAAGGTACAGTTCTATTTATTACAGCATATCTATGAAAAAGCACCTTCAGCAGCAAGAGGTATTCTTCTACATGATGGAATGATGATGCATGGTGATGGTTCTCTACGATGGCTATTACCTATTAAAGAAGAAGAATACGTCGAAGGGAAAAAGAAAGAAATATCGAGTCTTTCTCTCTCTATTCTCGCGCGCCTATGCTTTGGTAACGTTGGCGTTGGCACGATCTCAATTTTTTGAAAAGTTCGTAAGTGTGTTGGGGATGAAATTGTAGAAAATTTCAGTAAATGTCAAAAATGAACAATTGCTGTCCATTATGGTCATTCTTGCATAGAGTCCAAACTCTTTGTACTTAAATGAATGGGGACGGAAATTCCTGGAATGATTCCCTGTCCGCCAAAGAGCAGAAATAAATAACAGCTCAATAACGACAAATTCTTAGCTGTGTTCTTCTTCCATGGTGTAGAAGTTGAGGTGCGGCTCTTTCACCCAACTACCACTACTATATACTACTCCTGGAGAGGAACTGGAGAAGAAAGTTTTTATCATTGAAAAGACCGTAGCATTTCACCCTAAGTAAAGTAAACCGATACGAAAATGATATTTCTCTCTCTTATTGCTTACTTATTCACTTTCTCCCCTGCTAAACGACCAATAGAACAACTATTCATCCTTTGTCTACTTTCACCATCCAACAAACATTAACCACCACCACTTTTCAATAACACAATAATAATACTTTAAAATTCTAGAAATATATATTATCAACCATTTCATTTCCCTTTATAAAAGTATATATACTGTATATATCCTAAAGCTTTTTGTGTTTGTACTCTGTATAATATTAATATTAAATGGTGAATATAAAATCATCCACTATATATACTATATAACCTGCCTGGCTCGGCCTTTTTTTGCTTGTCTTGACTGCATCATAAATTCTCATGATTTTAATTTCATTTTAATGTGTTTTTCCAGGGGAGGTATTTTTCCCTTTAAAAACTTCTATGCACTAGCTTTTCTTGTTGGTGAAGTGGGACTGGAATTGAAAATCATCAAGCTATCAAATCAAGGTGGATCATATTCGTACTTCTCAACAAATATGTTGGTGGAAAAGAGCAAAAGGATATGAATTCATGTGAGAATTAAAATACAAGCTTGTTATTTACTCTCGAAGACGAAGAAGTTGCCCAGTTTTTCTCCCCAAACCAACAACTGTCAATAAATCTGATGAAAAATGATGCTCAAATCGGCAGTTTTTTTACAACTTGTTTCCGTACCTTTATGATGATAGTATTATACAAACACAAACCGTACACATCCTATACGTATGTATGTGTATTGATACATCCGCTTTTATATGTTCATTACTCTTTTTCCGCTCATGTTAGTATAGTATAGAGATTCAGCTTTTTGGGTAAAGTAAATGTTCCAGTTTGTTTGATAGAATTGACATTTCCAAAAAAAGGGTTGACAACAATGAAAAATGAATATTAATAGTACGGAATCTGATTACCTATAGAGTATAGTATATGAATTGTATGGTATAGATTAAAAGTAATTTACGTAACCCCTTTTTTTCTACTTCTACTCTAACAGCTATATATATGTATATATATATATATATATGTAGAGAATAGATACTTAAAGTTTAAGTTTAAGGGATGAGAAGGCTGTTGTCATGCAATTTTTATGATCTGCTCTCCTTGTTCACCTTCTTGAACGGTTATTTATAAAATATTCCAAATAAACCGTAGTTGTCGAGAGTTCCATTCGATTTGGCTTCGATTCAACTATTACTTACTACGAAGAGCAGCAATAGAAGTAGCAAGACCAAGAAGATATCATATCGCTGTAGATAATCTCTTTCCCTTCTCCATTCACCAGGGAATTACCTCAAGATGAATACACCATTGTATTTTAACTTCCTATACTCTCTGAGATATAGTTGAACCCAGGGTTTTCCATTACTTTAACTTACACTAACTAGTATATATTACACAATACTATTGTAAGTTATAGTGACTAATAGTGAGTATAAATAAACACTACCATAAAATATCTCAATTTTAATTGTCTCTGATCTGATCTCATAATAAATTAATTAATGATGTTCCTTATAGATTAAACTAAAAACGGAGACTCTTTAAAAGAAATACTTAATTGTGATTTTTTTTACTTCGTTGAGGAAAGGTTATGGGAGAAAGAAAACCCTGGAGAACTGTAAATACATTATGGGTTAATAGTTTAATTTGGCGTTTAATCCACCTTCATCACTCTTGTCCTCTGTGCTTTCTCCAGTGTTGCTGGATTGGATTGGAGTCCCTGGAGCGAAGTGTCTGCATTAGTTGCAGGTAAATAGAGAGATAGAAGCTTGTTATTGATAGAGATTCATCTCTGCAGCAGTAGTAGTAGTATTACATGCTGTATATTCCAACTCAGCAGAGAAAGTAAAAGCAAAAAGAGATGTCTCATGACTCAACTGAAAAATGATCCTGTTGTTCATTCATATATCAACTACTTTCATGTTATTAATCTTTATAAATATTGTTTACTTCCACACTACTACTGCTAGCACTAACAGACTAATCGAAATTTATCCCCTCGGCTATATATCATTATGCAAATGTTTACATGACTCTATCCATCCTTTTTCATCTTATCCATTAGTTTTTCTCACACTTTTCTATCACATTTCCCATCATTCAACTAAATACATGATAAAGTGTTGGGAGCTTAAAATCCCAATATTGAGAAACAATTTCTGAAAGATTTCTTCCATTTTCAGCATCACCATGCAGCAACCTCACCGTGTTGATTTCTATTTCTATTGACTTGGTTTGACTTGACGAGTCTCAACTGAACTGAGAATAGCAATAAAGAAAAGGAAAGAATCAGATAAGAGCCAGAGTCAGAGTTGATTTGAAAAGAAGAAAGTTGTGTGTAGATTGTTTCACTTCTATATATTTCTACTCCAGAGAAAAGAAAAGGGAGGCCGTTAAATAAATTGAAAGAAAAAAGAAAGGTTATCGATATATATACCCCGTGGTCCTCCTATTCCACATAGCTATTTAGCTATATAAGACTTTTATATAGGTAGGTGAAAGTTTTGTGCTTTGACAGAGATCAAATTGTTTCATTCTGCAGCAGCAAGAAATAAGAAGTCTGCGATAATCCCTGCAGTGCATATAATTCCAAACTTCAAAAAGCTTCTAAAAAGAAACAATTAATGCTTTTCATTTTTCCACTACTGACTCTCATTTAACCGTTAAACTCCCCATCAGGATCAGGATGAGGAGTATAACTATATGTAGATTTTGATGGTGCAGTAGTGTAGAAAAATAATTAAAAGAAAGTCAATTACAAATGCTTCAAATTCAAATCCCATCCATTGAGAAAGGGAGTGAAATGTAAACTCATTATGAGAGGGTTGATTCCATTTCAGTAGATTCCTCCTTCTTCTTCTTCTTCTCATAATGCTGTAATACTGACAATGAGTCAGACTTATCAAAATGGTATCAGTGTTTGTCATAAAATGCACATGTCACCCAGCATGCAATGCACACTATAATAGTATCATGAGGACGACCACCATGGCCAAGGATACTTACTGTATATTGTGAAAGTGACTTCAGGTGTGGAGGATTTCTTAATGTAAGCGAAAGAACTGCCATTATTGCCGACATCTCTCAACTCTAGTTTTCTCTTCTGCTGAATGTCACATCTGCGTCATATTCCTCGAATGCACTCTGTGTATACTCTACTACATGGAGGAAGAAGAGCTAGGACTGTTTTCCTGATTTACATGCTTCACACCTTCCACCTCTACTACCACCATCAACATCAGAAATCACTAACACCACCACTTTCCCCAACAGTCAAAGAAATGAAAACCCTTTAATGTCTCCAAATATTATATTCCTTTAATGTGACTTATAAATACTTGGATCCCCAAACTAACTCCACTACTGGATTAGCATACTCAACACATTCACTTCAACAAAAGTTATACGCATATATTTTATATTAATAAGCTACACTCCTCCTGTTCCTCTTCTTAGAGACACATAAGCTACATGCACACTACCTACTTTTATATCATCATGATATGAGAAGGGAACGGAAATGGGAATAGAAGCAGAGCAAATGTAATACAACGCATTCACAGAGAAGAAGAATATATGCTACGGGATGAGAAGTATTATTGAATTATTCTATATTCTCTTTTAATAGCAAATACTGATTGAGAATGAATTAAAATCTTTGAAAATTGATAAGTTGAAAATTTTCAAAGTTAAAAATTCTCATTCATACAATCTGCTGTTGGCTGTTGGCTTAAAGTGGAATCACGAAGGGATTAAAATATGAATATACCAAAAATAAAAATATTATTGAAGAAGATGAGAACCCTTTTTCCTTTCTTTGTCGTTCTGCTGCAACATGAGAAACAGCTTCCGGCAACTAAACTATGAGTTTTGGAATATAAACTTTTGCTTTACAAACGTCGACATTCAAGTTAATTTTACTTTGGCCATAATGATACACTTTTAATACATTCCCTATGCTTTCCCTTGTCATGTCATCGTCATGTCGCTCTCCCACAAAACCAACACCTTGCATTTTCAATTCTTACTACTAAATTATTCCATGGGTTTGTCCCATATATATTATTTATCAATCACCAAGAAAACTTTTTTTATTAATATTTTTGCAAATTTTTCCGCGTAATTTTTTGATTTAGTAGTAGAAGTAGGAAAGAAACTTAACCTACTGAACTGAACATGATGATAATTCTGAAAAGAAAATGCAATTGAAATCTATTTTCCTGCTGAAGAAAAAGAATTGATAGGAAATCAGGGAAACTCTTGAGAATACAGTTTCATTTCCTGTGAAAACACATAATTCATCTCCCTTCTAGCCTTCTCTTGTATTGTAATCATTGTCCCTGGGTTAGAATATTTAATTTTCATTTTGTTGCAATTTCCATTCTACTCATCAGCTATATTTAGTAGTAGTAATATTAATAGTAGTGGCATGATGTTAGTAGTTAGTAGTAAATAAAAGGAGTAGGATTTTATAGTTTGTAAAATATAGGAAGTCAGAGAAAGAGACTTTTAGTAGAAGATAAGCTAACGACTGTGTAAATAAAAAGAAGTAGTTCAATATATAAACATGGTTTTTTTCTTCTCTGCAGTATAGCTAGGGAATTCTAAATGATTGTTGTGTACGAAGTTTACAGAAAGGTGTGGGAAATGTTATATATCACAATCGTAACTGGGTATACCATTATAAAATAGTGATACAAGTAGTAGTATATAACGAATGTGTTGATGGTGGAAAAGATGAAGATGTGTCCTCCTGAGATGTTGTTTGCATTAGAGAATGGATAAATACAGAGGAAAAAGTAGTTGACTTTAGAGTTCTTGAGAGAGACATTGGTAGTGCCTTGTAGTAGACCTACACACCGGATGTTTAGAGAAAAAGGTTAGAAATTGTTTTCTAAACGACAGCAAAGCACTCCAACATCTCTCATCCTCTATTATTGCTATATGCCCTCATCCTTCTTGGATAAATAATGAATTCTCAGACCCATTCCCTATTGCCACCCTCAAACAGCACAAACAATAATAAAAATTTTACTTTTATTTACTACATGGAAACATTCATTACATTATTGCTATTACGATACTTACAATTGGATTTTAATAAATGTTTAACTTTTATTGGTATGGTCGAGTGAGGATTTCGAACTCTCTTTACCTTTACTTATTAGCTATACACATAGGTATTTTATGCTTGATATGATGTTATCATTTTATAAGAAAAGATGGTTGGCATGTATATGGGATTGTTGTATCTGTCCCTTGGATTGTAAGTTAGATGAGTTGTAGGTAAAAGTTGGCATCTCTTTCTCTTTTCCTTTCTATAGTTATATATAATAAGGGGCAGAGAGTAACATATGATGTTCATAAAGCTGTCCACTAGTCTAGAACTGTACAAACCGAGATATCCTAGAAAGAAACCATCCCTGTGCCACACACTATGTAGGTATCTATTCCCTAACAATGTTATTCCATACTTTGCTAAGAAACTTTTATGACTTGACTTTCTTCATTCGCAGTAGCACCAATAGAGTATATCTTGGTCACAATTAATTTTACAACCCCCATCTTTGTCATATTCCATTAAAATCACAGTTGAAAACATCAGTAAAGTAAAATTGCATAACAAAATGAAGAGAATGAATTTTTGTATGCTTCTCTCGTGCAACAATTATCGTATCCCATCATCACACTACCCATGCTCTCCTCCTTTTCAACTTCTTCTTCTCACGAGAGAAAGCATTGATAAGCACCACAAACCAAAGGAAACCAATGGACCATAAAAAAGAAACGCTCTCTGGGGACAAACCTCTCCTGTCACACTATTGCCTTACCTGGTTAGGATTTTATATTACTATATTATTAATAGCAAGTGTATAGATACTCATTAATTCCATTTGCATTGCTTGAAATCAAAACAGAAGAAGGATTATTAGTTGATGTCATAAAATGCACACATACTTTATATAATAGAGAATTCAAAAGGATTTAATTGAATGTACAAAAGTCAAGAGAAATAGACAAGGCTGTGGTGGCTCTTATTATTTTATAGTAAGTAGCTTGTGTATGTTGGCAAGAGTCAAGAGAATGATTGTATGCTTCTTCTTATTCTGTTGGATTATTGCAAGTGAGAGGAAGAAGGAGGAAGGGAGGAGGATGAGAAATTCTTAAGGAGTATTATTATGGATGGCAAATCTTGTGCATAATACAATTATGTGGCCAAGTCCAACGCCACCCAAAGGGATAAATTTTCTTTTCTTTCCTTTCCAGGATTATTACATGTATATAGGGGTATGAAGGAGAAAGTCTCTTTTGATCTGTTCCAATAAGAAACTTTGCCCTCTCACTCTTCAGTAATCGTAACACACAACTCAAAGGAATGTTTAACCCAGAGTCCAGTGTTGCTTAAATTAGTTTATCTTATGAAGGAATTACACACCCTTACTTGCAACAACTACATACGCAAATACAATATTATTATTATATAGTATACAGGAAAAGAGGAACGGAACTTGCATTTATCATCAGCAGCACAGAGTTCTTCTCTTGGAAATGAAAATGTTATTACTACACGTCGAGAACATGGACAATGCCATGAAAGGTTTTTATATGCATGGCAAATTATTTTATGCTATATATTAGAGCTGGAAGCCAATATAATACTCATCCTGCTATACACTCCACTTGTATTCATCCAGGATAAAGAAAGCCAAAAAGCAATATTTTAGATATAATTGTTTTCAAAGAAATTAAAGAGTACCACTATGGCACTCCAAGCATCGGAAATGAATATCTGAGACCCCAATCATCATCTTTTGCCCTCTTAATCACTTCATAGAAAGGATTTTATATGACAACAGGATGCACACAACTCATACCACAGAACAAGGAGCTAAACGACCAAGACAAGAGTTTCTTCTTATTCTCCTTTTTCTTTAGATGTATTCTATTATTTATATAAACTGAGACCTTAGTCAACTTTAATTCTATTATAATTGTTTAATTCAACAATTAACTTTTAACCCTTTAAGTTTTATTTTCGTTGAAGGAGCCAACATAGTTTCTTATCATCTGTAAATAAATAATCTGTAGACAATTAATGAATCTGTAGACATTTAATCCCCCATCTTCCTCTCCCATTATAAATCTTAACTTTCATCTTTTAATTGTATTGTAGTAGTGGTGGTAATAAAAGCACAAGACCAAACCGAAAGCAGGTATATACATCTCCCCTACCCTATCACCGTATTAGTAGAATACATATATCTTTCTAGAAAAGGAATTCCAAAATCTCTGCTGTTATGTCATCCTTTCCTTTCTTTTACTATTCAAAAGAACAGCTAAACAATAACTACGGAGGGAGATAAACGGTGTCCATTTTCTAAATGTCATATTGTGTTTAAATTTTTCGTAATTAATTCCAAATATATAAGAAGGGGTATGATCAGTAGTAAATGGCAAACTCAGGTTGTGAAGAAAGTAGAGATGTTGGAATTTTATTTTATGTGTCGTGTCCCTTCCATGATGATGCTATCAGTTGAGTACAGCCTGAGTCTGCACATTTCCTAGGAGAAAGATGAAGATATGATATACTTGTCTTATTTAGATAAAAGGTTTTCTCCCTGCGACTTTATTGTCTTTCGTGTATGAGACTATGCTGTTGGTCAGTTCTATTCTATATTGATATGAAGTTGAGCCATAACGAAAGAAACTTTTCGACACATGGACGTACACAATGAAATCATTTTATTGGTCTCTTCTAGTTCAATATTTTGATGCAGAATCACTCTCTATCGTCCCTGTTACTACTACTACTACATACTTGTACTATTAGATAAATGGAGTGAGACAAAGCAGTCCTATGATACAATAATATCCACTACACTTTTACTGCCTCTAAGTGCAAATCCAATCTCAAATATTCCCATTACTAAATTTATCTTATGTTTGTATTTACCTTATGAATGACTGTCGTAAAAACTTCTCAAGACAAGAGCCAAAGCCAATAGTAAACGTCATCTACACATTCTTCTTCCTTTGGCTAAACTAACCAACATAATAAATGCTAAGGGGCTAATTCTAAGAAATATATTACTACTTTACCAATAATAATATTAATGTTTATTCCTTGTTGCATCCATCCAATCCACATTGTCATGGAGAAGCAATTCGTTTATTGCTATTGTTTGTAGTGACCAAAGCACATAGTTTAGTAACTAAAATAACAACTTCATCTCATTACAAATGGTCAACTTGAGAAAATATGAAAATCTTATTGAATAATATTGTTCAATTGGTCTATCCTACTCAAGGTTATTATTATTAAGTAGTTATCAATTTCAAGGTTAGATAGTCACCCAGTTCTGAGGACAAAGGAGAGAAAGTGACCCAGTAGGAATCCCCCTTTTTATTCTTCTCTTTTGGATGGAACTTTCTGACTATGGAAGGTAATAAGTCAAAACGTCACTTTTCTTCTCCAACATGATCAAAGAATGAGAAGAAAGTCCAAGTTCCCAGTCCAGCACATGAACTGACCCAGTAATCTTTAATTCTTAACGCAGTGCCATTCTTAACGCAGTATGCCATCCCCCAATAAAAACTAGTATCAGACCAACTCAAACTCATGGGAGGAGATTATCAAAATTCTTGTGCTGATACTATTATGCTGCAGGAGTTAAAAAGTGTAAAACAGGGAGAGATGATGCTAATGAAATGTCATCCTTGGCATTACCACTATTACGTACTAGTATTGTATAGTAGTAAGTTAAGATCAAGGGATTTTTTCCCATGTGAATGGTGGCGGTGTGTTTGATGATGTGATGGTGAGGATATTATTCTCATTCCAACAGTCTATCACTCAATCTGCAATCTACTTTTACTTTTCTAACTGCCACTACTACTGCTATGCCAGTGGTTTACTTTGCTTTTTGAATGAGGAAATAACGAAGAAAAAATGAGTGGATAAACATCCAAATGAAGGGAGAGACGAAGGGATTTACACATAGCTCCCTTATCTCACCATTACACGAGCCCAACAGCTTTTTTGTCATCTTCTCTGGGCTTAATTTCACAATTTTTATACATTGACGAGGGAAAGAAAAAGAAGGAAAGAAATTCAACACTATCACATCCTTAATCCCATCACCACCACCACCACCACCATCAGAAGAGTCTTTTTACCATCTAAAGCCTTATGCAACTATCTATTCAAGGAAATATTCTCTATATATATACTCCTGCTTTTATACACCTACTTAATCCACAGAGATATTTCAATGATTTTTATTTTCCCCAAATCAAATTCATCAGTTGAAATTTAAAAGAACTAGGATCCATATCCATAGTATCATCATCAGGAGCAAGGGCATTAGCAGTTGAATCTTACCTTGCTCACTCTTCATCTCATAGTATAAGTAGAAACCTCCTAATTTATAGTGCGGAGGGAAACTTGAGAAAATCTCAAAAGCAAACACGTCTCATGGATAAGAAAAGTGTAAACTAGTAGTGGGGTAAATTATGAGATTTCTAAAGATCAGATTAAGATGAGCTAGTTTAGTTCTTTAAAAACATTAGACACTGCATTTGTGGAGAGAAATATCAGTCCCACAAATAAATATACAAAGTAAAGTATTAAACGTCTCAATGTGTTCTATACTCTTACCTTGACTTTTGAATGGATGGATGTTGTTGCTTTGCTGTTATTTCCCTCTTAAATAGTATTTAAGAGCCCAAGTAAATTCAAATTGATTTGTTTTTTTATATCTGTATTATTACTTTTGCATAGGAATGACTATGAAATCAATAAGATTCATACACTTTCACAAATGAGCATTAACTGCGGATGTGATCTTTGTTTAATCTATTGTTTTATTAATAGGTATTTAAGTTAGTTGAACGTCCTCCTCAGCCCATAATAACTGAGTTGACACTGACTACAATTACGAAGAACAGGGAACGCACAAGAAGAGATTAGAAGATTTTATTTGTTTCTGCTTGTGAACAATTTCAATGGGTGAATTAAGAAGAAGGGAAAAAGCATATATATAGTTAGTAAGTAATAATGGTGTAAAATGCTATTTGAATAATTTGTATGAAGGAAATAATGAATGTGCATGGAGGACAACTTGTAGGAATTAATTGTAATAATAATATTTGCAAGGACAGCATTATTAGCTCGACGACTACAATCACATACTTATGGTATTAGACATGGGACAAAAGCAACTGGAGAGAATGTTGATGGTGTTTTATATCACTCTCTTTAAATGCATGTTGTTCTATAAACAAATGACGCAATTGTTTAATTTTTTTCCACTACAATTGCATTTATTTGCTAATTCAGAAGTACTAAATTAACGAGCTCTTTTATTACAACACACACAGTTAAATAAGGCAAAAGCCAAACTTCAACTCTAATAGCTATCAGGTTTCAATTTCTACCAAAAGTTTCAAATTATTATTATTATTATTTTATAACACTTGTTCTTATTTTTACAAAAGTACATACATGCATATTCTACTGCTGGTTAGATTATCTAAAAGCTAAAATCTCATTACATCATTATTATTTCACAAAGTAAAAAGCAATTCATTGGCATGTTGTGTAAAACATTGTCTGAGAAATTAATTCTCTAATCCATGTACAAATTCATTCCAAATGTTTATCCGCTTTACTGTTTGTACATATGCAATAAGAAACCTGTATCATATACATCGATATGTAGCTAAAGATCCAACCCTTAGCTCAGTCACACCCCTATTAATTCCTTATTCGGCATAAGAAGAAGCAAAATCAGGTAAAGTAAACAAACAAAAAAGTATAAAAGTAAAAAAGCATAGTATTTTATGTTCATCCCTGGTTCTTCTTCCTCCTGAAAATTACTTTGCAAGAAGAATAGGAATTTGGAATATTTGTGTAGTAAACTTTTATGTGGTGGTGGTTTTGAAGGTGGTTTCGTTTCGTTAGCTATATTTATTTCCCAGTTTGCATCTCTCGATTGCTGACGAAGTGTGTGAATTTATGTGAAAAACTGCAAAACTATTGAACAAAGAATAAGTTTGTACATAAACTAGTTGAAATAGTGAGGTTGATTGTCAGTGAAATAAGAAGAAGGAATAAGGATTTTCTTATAGCAATATATAGTAGACCCCAAAAAAGCCAAAGCACCAAAACCAAGAAGATGGATGGAGGAATCCAAGAGTTTAGTCGTCTTATTGTGCTATCCATTCCATGATGCTATTCTTCTTTGCTTGAGAGTAAACTAAGTTGTAGATCAGACTTGCAACAGTTGCATTTATTCCACTATGCCCATAATCTGTAATCAAATTTAGTACAATTGTCTTATTGCAGCCATTCTTCCCGAATTTTATGGCGTGGAAAAGAAGATATAGAGTTTATTTTGTGAAACACTACTCTGCATCCTTCTCTCTTTCTCTACTACTGTGGTGGGTGGAGGTGATATTTTAAAAAGACCATCCACCATTCTACCCCCAGTAGTAGTAGCAGCAGCAGTCCTCCTACTCAAAGACGTACACACAAATAGCATAATAATACCGAAAAGCGAGAAACTTTGATCGACTTTGGCGTAATAGCGGATGTTGGAGTGAGTTCTTGAGGAGATGGAAAGGCAGAGACTCAATAAGCTCTTTCTTCTCCATGGGATAATATACATGTACTTGTAGCATAGAATGGAGGCAAGAGCCGGAACAATATTTCTCCATAAACCACTTACCATCTGCATAAATAAGATACACCCTCTCCATTACAGTTCCGGAAGTCTTATTTCCTAAATCCTCAGGTGGAATCCTCAAAGAACTTTCACTAATAATTTCACTTTTACTCTTTTTAATACCTATCATCTATCCACTGCATCATTTTATGACGGAGCAGGTCACTGGGGTCCATCCCAACTTCTTCTACATTTCATATTTCTAAATTATCCATTTTCATAAAACTAGTCTCTCTACTCATTCAATCTTTCTAATTTCAATCCTCCATTGGGAGAGTATTAAAACTAAATCAGTTTAAAGAAATATGTTTAGAGTTGAGATTAAGAAGGCAGGGGAGAATAAAGGGATTCCTTGAGAGGAGGATAGCAGTATATGTTATACCTATATTGTTTATATATACAAGTAGGTTGATTTTGATTGTGAATGTGAATAATAATAATAATAAAAGGTGAAAGAGGAAGGACCCATGTCATCTGAGTGTTAGTAGTTTTTAGATGATGTGGCCATTGCGAAGCATAAATTGGCAGAGAAACGAGACAGAAGAATCCTCAAAGCTGCTGAGATTTAAAAAGCTTTGCCTTTTTTTTTTCTCTTTGGGATCAACTACTAGTACTTTACTTACTTATATAGTACCAACAGTAGGAAAGGAACTAAAAACTACTCCTTCCTCTCTATTATGCTGTATTATAAGAAGAGGAGCACTCAAAAAACTTCACGACATATAAACTAACATCATATAAAGAAGTTTATGTAGAAATCCTCAGTATAAAAGAGGTTATTTTTTTAGATGATTCAGCTTTCAAAAGTTTTCCAAGCAAGTATTTCAATGATCTCTGCTTACTCTTGCTATTATATTATAGCCTGATACCAAATTGTATTATAGCATATCAAACAGTGTAGTACATAACATTGTGTATCTCTATACTTCCATGACATCCTTTTTTAAACTACAGTTCTCGGTGTACTAGTCTAAACTGAAGTAACGTGTTCATTCATGGAAATCATTTTAAAAACATTTCTTCTCAAATCTCGTACATATAACAAGGGATTATTGTAAATATAATTAATAAATCCCTGCGCCTTTAACAACAATTGAATTGATAATTGTTCTATTTTCCCCGTCCAATGTAAAAAAATAATAAAATCAATCTGTTTCACTTTCTGAGCTTTCTTTCATCTGCACTTTTCCTTTCTTTATGAATGCAATGGGAATGTAGATTTGGTGGTGGTATATTTATTCATTTTTTTCTCCTTAAGAAACTTGCAACTAAAAGAAAGTATAAGTTTAGCTATGAAGAGAGGGAGGAGGGATATAAATGATGGTGATGAGGATTGTATTATCGTGTGGCATTGGCATGGCACTTGAATATATTCTCTGATGGTGGTGTGGTGCTCGTGTAAATTTCACCTGAGTCTTAAACGATGATCCTTATTTCACCTAATAGGTCTTTTAGCCGTTGAAATATACAAAAATGGTAAAACGGGACATTATCATAAATCAAAGTATTTCTCTCTCTCTGCGTCTGACAAGCACCCTTCTTGCAATACTGAAACCTTCAAAATGGGTTTTGAAAATTACTTAAACTCGTAACGACAACTGTCGCAAAATTTATTAGCTCATAAGATGCTCGGGTTTTCAATTCAACTGAACTGAAGTTAAGTTTCCATCCACGCCCATGTATAAAACAAAGCAAAAGTAAACCCCATCGACATGAGAAGACGACCGAGTTATTGAAGATATTCTTCTCTCCTTTGCTTACACGTAGTAAAAAAGAAAGTAAGAACAAGAACAAAACCCACGACAAGAGTACAAAATGGGAATAAGTGAAAAACCATCACCACCACATTTACACAAAGACACAAGGGAAAATAAGAAGAAATTCAATCTATAATAATATTCAACCCCATTTACAATAATTTCAGAGTCTTTGCATTTTCAAACATAACACACGTACATAATTCACTTTTTCCATTTAAAACAATACCTTTTTTTTAAATTGAAGCAAGTTTGACAAGTTTTACAGCTAGAAATCCACACAGCAGGAATAGTAGTAGTGGCAGCATTTTTTTACGAGCAACACCTCACATGATTGTTATTGATGATACTACATTATGCCAGTATAGCATATCATGATCATCTTTATTATCATATCACTACTACCATGCAGCAACCAAGTGAGGAACCGAATCATAGATATACACACTGGAGCAAATAATACAAAAGTGTTTTATTATTATCATCCAAATAATCCCAACATATCTCAAATTCAATGCAATTCAATCCATCTCAAAATAAAAGGTTTTTCTTTTCAAATCTCTGGGAAATTGAAGTACGTAAATGAAAAATGTCCCTTCTTGGAACTCAATTCCATGTTTTCCTTTTTCATGTTTAATTTATTGTAGAAAAATAGAATTGAAAATATAAAAACTTTAAATCAACTCATGTCCTATATACTTTGAGCTTAAGGTTTGTGAGTGACCACATGTGTGTATTTAAAAAATCAGAGGAGGAAATAGCAGATTTCCCTAACAAGAGAGTATTATTATTGTTTTGTAACTTTAGTGTATATTAAATGCGGGTATTGGTCGGAAACGGAAATGCTAGCAAGTACTCAAATTTCATCCTTCCATGACCACCACCATGTATCATGGATTGCAAGTCAAGTATCATCATCATGGTACGGTGTTCTGCTGCTGGTGGACCAAGATGACGATATGTGACAAACAAATCAACCAATGAGAATATCCCAATAAATAAATTCAGTTATCTTTTCAAAATTCTACATCAACCCCATTGCTATTAAAAATTAATAATCTAAATCTTCTAATTAAAATAAAATATTGTAAAAATAGATTTTCTAATTTTGATAGCTATTTATAGGAGTGTTGTTGTTGTCATTGTGGTTGTCATGTCATGCACCCTATATTTATTTATATGGACAAATATGATGATAATATATGAATATACGTTTTGCTTTTATGTTCCGGTGTTGTATTACCATACCAGTAGAAGTGGTAGTAGCATTTTATCTCTGGGAAAATAAACCAGCACTATCCATGAAGAATAAGAAGACACAAGGGGTTTACATTACCGCTGAGCTGGACACTTTAACTCTGTTTCTCACGACACTTAAATAAGAGCGAGGAAGACATTATTATATTTTAAACTGAACAAGATAGAGAAAGAGTTTCCTTCTTGAGATTAGAAAAAACACACATGTCCGAGATAATTAACACCACAGTAATATAGTAGCAAAACCAAAGCACTATACAATGTGTAATCAGATACCCATCTATCTTACTCCTCAACCTGATTCTCATCTCATAGCCTATCGTCTCGGTCAGCATTATTTTTATACTATGTTTCATATCATAATACACCATGCTAAAAATAAAAATTATATCTCTCATTTTTGCAATAAATAGCAACAGAACAGACAGAGATTAATTACTCATTAACAAATGAAAATAAAAATATAAGAGGAAGTTTTTACAGTTGAGATTTTTAGATATTATTAAATATTTATGGCAATATTTGAGTAAATAATATTAAAGTAAAGAATAAACAATACATATTTTTTATTCTTTTTTTATTAAGAATGGATGAGTCTTTCATCATTTTCATTTTTTAATTAGGCAAATATTAATTAGTTTTCATAAAATAAGTATTTTTTATTATTGTTGTTATAAATAGCTGTATAATTGGATAAAAGTTTAAAATTTAACAGTTCAATGAAAGTGTCTCAATTTTCCAAGTCCAACTGATATGGGATATGGGTAGAGAGAGAGAGAGATAAACAGGATTTACAGACCAACAATCCAAATTATTATTATTACAATGTATTTTGCATGAATTTTCATTGAGTGAGAGGGTGAATACGCGAATATTTCTTTGCCTAATAAGAAAGTGCACATATTTTTCTTCTTTTTTACTCCACGCTTGAGTTATTAGTTGAGGTGATCGACAGGTGACAAATAAAGTACAGAATTTAATGTATTTCTTCCCGCATAACTGCCACAATTGATTTGATATTTATTTTATTGTCTTCTCACGCTAAAAAAATATGAACTTATTGACTTTCTGAGTATTGTATATTTTATTTTACTACCAGCCAAAATAATATCACTAGGCTTTGACTTTTCTCCAAAACCAAAAGCGAATGCAAAAGGAAGTATGAAGAAGCTATTGCTTTGTTGTTATGCTTCACTATGTGTAACGTAACCTGAGCTCAAATATGGGATTTAAGCTCATTCAACCATGTAATCCACTGGGAAACAGAAAAAGACCCTTAAACACACACAAAGTGTAATATTAGAGGTAACCTCTATATAGGTGTATACAAAACAAATACCGATTCCCTTATTAAAGACACATATTCAATTGACACTTTAATATGCATCCTTCTTTTACTGGAACACAACTAGAAGCAGAATTTTTCTCAATGAAATTTTTCTATCCTCAAATATATTGAATTACCCGACCACCACATTTTAAACCCATTTATTATTATTTATTTACAAACCACTATATTATATTAATAACTACGCCATATATGTAATAATAGAATAATGGGAACGGATTTTTAATGGCTTCTTCTACTTTTTAAAATAAAATAAAAAGGAAACCACAATTTCATTCATTCATAAAATCAAAAGTCAACTTAATTCAGGGAAAAGTTTACGAGGGAAAATGAGACGTTTTTTACAATTTATTTAATTGATTTCATTATTATGATAATTTTTGTGAAAAATAGTATTCATATTTATTGCATGAAGATATGGGGCCTGAATATGATGAGAAAGACGATGGATATATCTACGCTTGCCTGAGTGTATAATTAGCATGACAGATGTGTTCTCTTCCGATAAGATGCAGATAATCACTCAAGTTCAAAAACTACATCCGTCCGTTGAATTCAAAAGTACATATCTTATTGACTTGAGCATAGTTCACTCACACATCTACTAAACTACTTCAGTATAAAACACTACAGCACATACAGTGTAAGTAGCATTTTAAAACTCTCTAATTTCAAGAATGAAACAAGAGAAACCCACAAAATAACATCATTTAGGAACATTTCTATTTCAATGTATTATTATTAGCCTATGGATGGATAGAAATTCGCACGGCAAACAGAAAACCACAATTATTAGCGACACATCATTTACTATGCAAATCCCATCGTAAAATAAGCGATGAAAAAAGAAAAATAAAATAAACGATTTAAATTTTTTTCCTCATTCATAATAACATTTTCTAACCTGGGAGAATCAATAAAAGCTCTCACGCTTTTCTTTTTAAACCAATAAAATAAAACAAAATACTTTTTCAAAATTAGCATTGTTTATTGGTTTTTAAATTAAAATCTCGGATTCCCGTAGAAGAAGCTCAAAAGTTAATAACTTTTATAGTCAAAGCCACATTCTCACTTCCTCTAATATGATAATATTAGAATGTACAAGAGAGGGGAGAAATAAATCTGTCCGAATAAATGCATGTCATCATCAATATATTGTCAATGTTCCATGTTCTTCGTCATCGCTTTGAATTTTGTCATTTAGAGATTTGGAAATGGTGCTATGAAAATTTGTAATGTTGATAATAAGCCTGTCAATGTCTGTCTGTAATATACCTCATGCTCCTGTCCATCATATAGAATCCCATTGAGATGGAGGGGGAGTTTATGCAATGCCTTTATCTATATAGTTATATGCGTGAGAGTAATAAAGGTCAACGATGGAGGTCAATCGGGATGTTGTGCTTCCATCATCACAAGAAATATCATTATCATCTTCTTAGTCCTCGTCGTCAGAGTCATAAGAGAGCAAGAGAGGGAGTCATTAAGCGACGTTAAATGACTGCTAATGGTCAGCATGACATATTCACTTAAATGTCATACAGTGTTGTAAACAATGCCGATTGGAACAATAGCATTGACATTCAACGGAATAATGTATATTTATTCACGTAACTTGGTCCATAAGCACGCTGTCATCGTGCTAAAATTCCCCCCACCACCACTATATACTCACCCTTACATATATCATTCATAGGTATCTAAATACTTTACACACAGAAACTAGCACGACCAAATAATAACATTTTAAATCAATTTACAGTTTGCATAAATGTCAACAATAAGAGAATATTTAGAACAGGATAAGAAAATTGACCAACGAAAGTTCCTAAAAATAATATATCTACTATTTGTATTTATACTAGTGATATAAAATTACATGGATACAAGCCAAACTACTACATTGGCATATAAAGGGATATTTCGATATTTGTATCTATTGTAAATTTCTGTGAACTGAAGAAAGAGTACAATCTGCGTCTGAAATCTGGAACGCAATCCATAACTGTCTTCAACACCTTCACAACTACTCCTTGTGGTTGTCAATGAATGAAACAAGAAAATTGAGACAAGATTACCCGGCATCCATGCACTCTGGTATTATATAATACTTCAGCAAAGGTGTACAGGGTGAAATGGAATTAATATAAATAATACATACAATTTTGTTTTCTCCTTCTCATCCGTATTAGTATGTGCCATTAGCATTCTTATTAGCAAAGGGTCCTACTAGCTTTGTTACAATTTTTGTTTTTGCATGCATTAGAATGATATGAGATATAGAGAATGAAGCACCCTGTGATAAACGTGTGTGTAGTACAGTGTGGTAATAAGCCCGAGGTAAGTTGTCAATGGGGAATAGGGTCCAATTTGACAGTATCTTTGATATTGCTGCTGTTTCAGCATTGTTATCCTCTTTTTCTCTTGTCCTGTCAACGGGACGGAGAAAGTCATGAATCTGCAACTCTCTTTCTATCCTTTCGCATATTTATTGCCCATCTAAAAAATGCATCAAATACAGAACAAAATGCATGTCTTCTATCAATGGAATTGACATAACTTTCAACCCCTTCCACCTCCATCCTCTCTCTAAAATCACAATGCTTCAGAAGACCAACACCACTAATCCAAGCTATTCTCAATAGATATTTTCATCGGAATAGAAATTCGCAATCTGGGATCTATTTGTTGTTCCTAAATTTCTCAGATTGTATTTGATTGGAACTTTATCTTTTCCCTATTTAATCCCAAACAAGTGTAACTCATATTTACGGGACATATACTGCACCCGCACCCTATTTGTTGAAATAGAAATATAATTTTTTTAGACCAAGTAGCTGATGTAGCAAAAAAAACATAAAAATATACTACTGCTGGTCATCATTACGGAACTTTGGATTCCATAACATCAGATTAGAAGAGGAAAATTTTCTTATCTGTTTTACTTATGCTTTGGAAATGGTGAACCCTTTTAGTTTTTAATAAACACTATAGTAATTTCGTAAGAGTATCTTGTAAGTTTTTGTAGGTTGATGAATAAAATTAAAATTTACAAGAATTAAAGTCCCCCATTGGAGAAATGACACTGGCTCAACTCAACTGTCATGTCAAAGAAAATGTCAAAAAAGCTTGTGGAAGATGATTTGTGTCAAGTTGTTCTGTAAAACTTGTCTAATGACACAAGATGAAGATTTCCTTTAAAAAATAACACTTCAGTCTAAATCCCATGACTTTCTAGCGACAGAAGAGAAAAGAGCAGTTAGACGAAAAACATTTTTTTTGTTTCCCTGTGCGTTTTCCCCTTTAGCATAGTTCTACTTTTACTATTTGATGGCAGTACAACCTTCAACCATTCAACCTTTCAACTGATCTTCTTCAGAGAAAAAGAAGAGAAAATCACTATCACTTATCCATTCATAATCCCTATATAATATTGTGTAACACTCCACTTCTGCTGTATCATCAACAAAACTAAAGAAAGACATCAATATAATATATAATCAATCATTTAAGAAACACATGTCTTCTCTAGATATTAATGGATGGAACGGAATATCGAATCTGGATTCATGCATGAATTATTTCTTCAGTTACAATATATATTGATATACAATATGTTCAGGGTGCTGAGAAACAGGGAAATTAAATGCAAGAAAATTTAAAACTTTTAGTCAATAATTACCCACTTTAGTGTATTATTATGAAATGATGTTATTTCTTTGTCTACCTATAGAGTAAAAAGAACTGTGTTGTAGCTCTGTATAATAATATGGTATTTTTTTATTAAAAAAGTGTATATAGTGGATAGTGGTGGATAGGGAAAGTACTGTAATAAATAAATGATAAAAGTCAGAAATGATGTTGCTCCCAATACATCTTCTCCTTCTTTTCTTATTCTTCCTCTTTTGGTTGTTATGTGCATAATAATATTTTCTCTCATATGATTGTGTGTATGCTACTACTACTCCTGTCACATCATGAGAAAAGAAAACAGAGATCATTTATAACATTTGGTTTGATGCAGTGAAAAATATTGTGTCAGTTCATTCATCCACGGAGATAAAACTGCGATGCTAATGTCTCTTTTATTTTCAGCTAAATAGTGGAATAATGGGTTTGTTATGCTAATTCATGAAAATGCGCTTTTTTATTCCTCCTTCTTATTCTTCTTCTTTTTCATATCCCTTTCCGTATATATAGTTATTGTTAGCCACCATGGTTTTATTCTATTATTATTATTGATGATTATTTTGCTCCTTCTTCTGCTCTATATTTTATTATTATTGAGAAGAATTGTGCTCTTGCTACACCGGAAGTGCCTTTCGTGTGTACCTATATGTGTGAATGAACAAGAAGACATGATTAATGTCCAACTTTAAGACAGCAACGTTTAATGTGTCGAATTAATACCTTTTTGCACGGTCTCTCATCCCAAAACTACTACATATATACTATACTATATATGAATAGGTGTGGTCATTTCCTACTGTACAAACAATTCTTTACATATTTTATTTTCATGCAATAAAACAATAAAATAAATCAAATTATCAGCACAGCAGCACGGACGAAGAAAAAATATTAAAATCCTCTACACTATACATATCTTACACATAGATAATAATATTCCATAGTTATAGATGATGATGGAGATAAAAGGTTGCTTATAATCTGATTATGATAACCCCTAATACAAAGCCCCATTATTGTGCTAATTACATTGAGAGCTAGAGATGAATGCGGAATGCATTTTTTTTCTTCCTGTAATTTATATAAATGAAATGAATAGAGACAACGTTTCTCTCCTTATTTCCATTTACTTCAAAAGTAAAAGTGAGAATACAAAAACACAGTTTTAATGTACAAACTCATGTATATGTATAATGAGCTGTTATTTTAGTAGTAATTTTTATTGATCATCATGATGGATGAGAGTTGTGTAATTTTTATTTTATTATCATGAAAATGGCATGGTAATAATTTTCACTTTGCTTATCCAACAGCACGAGGCCTTAGATTTAAATTCATTGAAATTTTCAATCCTTTTGAAGTTTACAAATTTTAAATTTAAACATACTATGAAAATGAAAGCAATTCAATGCATTAATTACCTGCACATTATATACATATGTATATTTTATCCATGTCATCATAATAAAATCATAAAAACTTCTTTTTCCCATTCCCTAAAAAATAACAAGCACAGGGAAACTAAAATGAAAATGAATTACTCATGACTTTTAAAGCAATTAGTTGGAGTTTGGAAGGTGTAGTAGTAGCATTGTTAGTTTTTGCATTTTGCTTTTGGAATGATGATGGTATGGCGTGAGTGTCATGTCATGCATCGTAAACCATAAAACGTTTACAAACAACACCTAACTAAAAATACTGTGATTTTTTTTTAATCCGTAAATTAACACGCGCCCTCAACGCTACCATCCCACCAGCAGAAGAATATGTCAATTAATTTAGATTTTATATAAAATGTGTTTTATACTCTGTTTCCTATTACCCCATAAATTGTAATAAGGAATAAATGATAAATCTCATATACATGCACATTAACTTGTAAGGCAACAAATTATAAATTGAGATTATAATAATAAGCCGAACCCTGTAAATCTATATAGAAAGATTTAGGACAGTTTAAAAAAGTCAAAAGTGTTTATATATAGGCATATGTAGATTGTAAGTGTATATGCATTGATATTATTGAACTGTAAAGAAGCGGATAAAATTGACAGAGAGGTAGAGGATGAGAGAGCGACAGAAGTGATGAATAGTTGGATACATTTTTGTTTAAAAAGCAACCAAGTTGATAAAGTAGTAGTAGTGAAGTGAACTGAGGCCCATGCGGGTAAAAGAATAAGAAGATACCCGGGCGTTTGCTATGCTATGTGAATTCATGATATGCATGATGTTAAAATAGTTGAAGCACAGGAATAGTTCCTTTTCCTTCATCCAATCCAAAAGAGGGAAGAAGAACCAACAAATAAAATATTCCATTGGTGAGTGATATTCTTGTGGCGTATAGGCCAATGTGTTGGTGGTTGAGAAAACTGAGAAATCAATGGAAAGTTTATTCTTACAAATCATATTTTGAAGGAGAGAAAAGAGCTCTGAACCAAAACCGAATAAATAAAGGGTTCTTCCGCCCCTTGGATAATAATATCAGTGAGAGAAATTCACACTATCACAACTACTAGTACTACACATATATTATAAGAAGACCAGACCACTGCTTTCTCGTTTGACTGCATGATCGACACCGGAGAAAGTTTAAGAACAAGGAATCCTCTCCATCTCATCTATCTGCTATGGCATCCTTATGCCAGCAGATCATGTGTATATATCCTATTGAGATTCAGAAGTTGTGCCATCACTCGATAAATTCTCATGAAATCAAGGTACGCCAAAGCAAACCGCCCAAGAATCAACTCCATATGGAGTAAGTCAACAGGGATTCACAGATAGACATATACACATATATTATTATTCCAAGAAATTATTCACTAGAATGAATATTGTTATTTTTAAAAGCTACTCCCCAAAAATCAAAGGATAAAGATACACGAATATATATGTAGCTTTATTACTCTTATTTCATATGTATGGAATTCTATGGGGAGATAAAATATGAGCATATGAAGGAATCTTCTGGAGGACTTTTAATTCCATTTTTGGATATTTACCCCATTCTAATTAAATCAAATACAGTGTACATGGATGGGTTTAGCATATATAGGAAGGTCTATATGTGAGAAAGTCAGAGTTTGGAAGGTGTAGTAGTAGTAGTTGTGGAAAGGATTTTCTTGAGGAAAGATGCAAATTGTAAGACGTGAAGAGATTTTCTCAACAAGATTGAAAAAGTGGATGAGATTTGACTATTTGGCTGTGTAAGTAAACAAAGTCCAGTGAAGGACATGTTCAACATTTCACAGCGTAGTTTACTCAACCATTCCCCGCCCCCTCATGATGACATGACCATCATCACATCATCATCACCCTCGACCAAGTATCCAAGACCATCTGGACCCTCTCATCTCAAATGTATTCAATTCCACCTCCATTCCACTCAATAATAAGAGTCTAAAAAGCTCACAAATAAAAACAACATTTGAAGCAGATGTATTTACTCACAATGAGATAAGTTGGATGAGGACATGACTTTCTCTTTAAAAAACAAAAGGTAATAGGAATTTATTTCATTTATTCTGTTTGTCTCCACTTCAACCCCTACAATATAATCCCATGGCAATGGGAACAGTAATAAAATACCTAGTAGATATTTGCAGCCTGGATTCTTTTTCTCGCGATTGTAAAAATGTTAATTTGGCTTTTGTGCAAGTGTTGATGATGACTGTTATGTCCATGAATATGAATGAGTTGTTTGTCCATCATCACCACAGCAGCCCAGTCTCATCTCCATATACATACTATACGAGATACGACTATATGAAGAACTGAATTGGTTTGAATTCAATGTGCATCATATGGATATTTCAAATGGCAAGGAATTTTCACACCTGTCATTCAACTTCTTATGGGAAAACTTGAAGGACTTTCTCAGCCGCCTGCATTTTACTCTCTCCCAAAGAAGCAAAATGTAGCAATGCTTCTTGGTTGTTTGATAAATGGTAATATGGTGTTTGTTTGTCTGTCCGTCTGTCCTCAAATTCAAATGCCATGCTATGATGAATACAAAAGCTTAGCTTAAGGGAATTAGTTTTTTCTACCTCCCTCTTTCTCTCTCTCTCTCTGGTACTTTCTACTGGAGGATTCAACTGGAGAGAAGACAAGTGTTGTGTGTATGATTTGCATCTCTTCTGGTCCATCCATTACAACTACAACCTAATATTATAAAGTCGAGAGCATTTATTTACTCGGATTTGTTCTCTTGTGTTTACACGAGAGAATTGTTGGCTCTTCTAAAGATAAACAACAACGTCCAGAACGAATCGAAACGTCAACTCTGCTTCAGTACACGACACAATAATAACAAAGCCTTAAGACTTCTTCTTCACTTCCATTCATATCCCATACTCTTGTACTTTTCTTTTACTACTATTCCAATATGTTAAAAATACATTCAATTTTCCCATTGTCCATTTTAAATTTAAAATGACCTTTATTTAGACGAAGGAAGGGGGAAGTTTAGATGGTGGAGCAGGGTATTATTACATGGGGATGGTGTAGGTGAAAGTGGAAGTAATATGTTTCTGTGATGGGCATGGGGCAGTTATATAGTATTGGTATAGTTGATGGGACACGCAGTCCTAGAATCCGATTAAGAGAAGCAGACTCTCTTTATAGTATTATTGGGGAAAGTAGTTGTCGCGGTGGCTTCTCGTCGTTATCTCTATCAGTCTGTGGTTTATTTTTTTGCAAATTCAGCAAACAGTCAACAAATAATGCTCAAAGCTCTGTAATACTGGAGAAAATGACTGGAGACAGTGTGCAATAATTTACAGATGCTACACTCCATCCTCTTTTTCTCCCTTTTGTAGTAGTTTATATACTTTTCCTTATCCAATACAAGAGAGGAAGAAGAAAGATCACATCATCACAATAGCCCTATATCTCCTAAGTAGTAAATAGTGGTATGGCTGGGTAGGGAAACTACCACAAACAAGAAAAAGACAAGTTTCTTATTTCCCCTATAGTATAAAGTACATGACACAACAATATCTGTCACATTATATATCTCTTAATCTCTTTATGAATCACTATTCTACTCTATCTGACATATAATATGGGTTACATGCTCCCTTGGGCATCCTTACCTTTTATACCTGCTTCACATTCAATTGCTTCTATGTTTAACACACTCAACCATTTCTTTTATCTCCAGTTTAAATAATTAAATATGATTGGATACGATGATAAAATAAATCACACTTTCACATCCACCGATTCACATTTCACTTCAATCTTAAAATTATATAAAACTTTCTTCACTTAAAAAAGTCAACTTTCACTTTAATTTCTGCAATTCACCACTCTGATTGTAAATCTGATTGTAAATCTGATTGTAAATTGTAATTGGATTTAGGATATGGATTTGAGAAGATACAAAATACAGTAACAGTGAGTAAATCAATGAGATATGAGAAACGTGAAAGTGAAGAATTCGTGTGAAAATGTGCGTAAGTGAAATCCCATGTTAGTAAGTATATGTGCATGTGGTGGTTTTCCAACTTGTTGTTATGTACTACTGTAGCTTATCATTATGTTAGCTATTGTGTCCCATCCTGGTGTCCTATGTGGTGTATGATATGGTCGCGTGCCAAGAGCAATATAAAATGACGATGACAGCTCACTTGACTTTCTCTTCCTTTGTTAATTCTTGTTGTACACCTTTCCCCTTCTTACTCTTACTAGGACTGCTAGTACTCTTGGTGAATGAGATGAGATTGTGGGACTGTTGGGTGTTGTTCATTGGCAGACAACAGATTGAGGAATGAGTTCATCTGCTTCAACTATTGCCGAGGTTAGTTAGTTATAGTTAGTTGGATTTTGGCTTTGTGTTGACTACATGGCCATCATGATGATGATGGAAGTAAAGTAAAGAGTGCAGATAGACGAACATAATAAACAAAAATAATACCGCTCTCAAACTCAACTCTTTAATTGCCACAGAGCAGAGCATATCGATCGGTAATCTACTAGGAGCAGTGAAGACCGTGTACAACTACCATCATCGTGTTGTTGTACCCCTTTTTTCCTCATCATCAGCATGGAGCACATAATAAGCGAAAAAGGTTATTTAGTTAGTATTTAGCAACAGCAAAAGTAGAGATATGAGGCTAACATTAAGCTTATCCATCTATAGATAGGCATCATAGAAATAAAGTATAGCTTTACTATAGTAGTACTTGTTTTATTTTGTCCCAAGTTTGTCTAAAAATGTTTTCCTAATCGATTACGTACTCGTCCATCCGCCAACAACAACAGCCAAGCCAACTTTAGCCCCCAACCAACGTTATATATAGTGTTACCCTTCAACTCAATTAAAAGAGGATATTTACTTCTACACTATATGTGAATGGAATTTTATATATGAAAGTCCCCCTCGCTCAAATATTAACTCTTTCTCTTATTATTATTATTGATGCTGTTATTATTCCTTCTTCCACTGAAATAACAATCCATCCACATTCACGTCAAATATGTCAATCCCCCCATTTAACCCCCACCAACCCCCACTCTAAACTCCATTACACAAGAAAGTAAAAGGGAAGTGAAGCTGAAGTTAAACCAATACCATGGAACTTAGAAGAAGAGAAAATAATTAAGATTTGGCAATCAACCGTTTTATAAGGAAGAATGAAGTTGAAGGTGAACTGAAAAACAAGAAAATTGAGAGGGAATTGAGACTGACATCATTTCTTCATCATCGTCAATTCATAGAGAGAGAGACAGAGAGAAAGTGTCCGCTATTTCTCTTTTTACATGTGGAAAGTAGAAATGCAGCATTTAATTTTTATCATAATGAGAGAGAGAGAGGGAAGAAGGGAGATTTCCCTATCAGTATAAGCCACACTATATAAATATAGGTAGTTGGGTGGGGGGTATATGATGAGATAAAGAAATGTTTACACAATTTGTACACCCTGTGTTGTGGGGGAAGAGTCTCGCTCTCTCTTCGATAAACAAACCAATCTTTCTGTTGTTTCTCTTTTATTTTTCTTGATTTAACTGTGCTGTAGTAGAGTGTAGATGAGTACTACTGCATATATAGTAGGGCTTATGGAGAATGAATTCAGAAAGCAACTCTCCATAAAATACTATAAAACATGCTCTCATTTTCAGAGATAAACAAAACAAGAAGTAACTCTTCGATCTGCTGCACCCTCTCTCTCTTCACCTTCTTTCTCAACGTCAAATGCAAATGGGATGTCAAAAAAGCCATATGCACATCACACCATCCACTAAACTAAAGGAGACTGGCCCACTACTGTCAACAACCAACTTTATTATTGCACAACACAAATAACAACTCAAGTTCAATAAAGCAATTGGGATAAATTTAATGCTCTTTAACAAAAATACTCTGGAAGAATAATAATATGAATGTGATATATACGAACCCCTATAACTTAACTCGTAAAAGAAATTGCATAATAAAAACAAAAGCAGCAATACAATAACATAATAGTAGCAATACATAGGATGAGAAGAGAGTAATTTTCAAAGCCACAGCCTCAAGGCACACAAAGCTATTAAATGACACCATTCTCTTCTATAGGAAGGAAAGACACCCTGTATACATATATATATACATGCTAGTTTATATTATTATATTGTATTGGTTATTGCTTAAGATGATGGAGATGATAATTATTTGGTGGTGGTCTAGAGAAAGACAATAAAAGTAGTTTGGGACGATGAAAAAAGTAATTAAAAGGAAACATTATAAAATGCAATTGACTGCAGCAGCAGAAGAAGAGTTCCCCTCACTTCTTGTTATTATTATTATGGATTATAAAATTATAGCAACAGACATCCTATCATCATCATCTTCTTGACAATCCTCATCGTATTATCTGACACACTCATATCTTTTTCTTATATACGGCAATAGGCTGGCTTTTGTCTCAACACCACCACCACAACACCATATAATAATGTCAACTTCATCATTCCATAAAGGAATAAGAAACATTCTTCTGCTTTTCCTCTTCTGTTGTCCCTTCAATTCAATTTCATGGGAAATGCTAACCCAAAGATAGGCAAAATTTCTTACATCATATATCCTATGAAAATTAAAGTACTATATATTATATCATATATATCACCGTAATGTATACAATATAATCCTTGGGACTTTAATGTATTTTATAGTATTTTGTAATGATATATGTGCAAGCTGAGTATAAGAAATAATTGTTTAGTAGCTCACTCATGTTATTATTATATGAACAACTAAAGACGTTAACCGCATCTGCTTTCATTTATTTCTCCATTCTTAATACTCTTAGCGTAGGTAATAAAATAAACTTCATAATCTTCTAAAACCATCAGAAAACTACTAAATAACCACAACATAACACTTACACACAAAACAACAGACCTCTTCTAACTATATCATTTATTATACAAGTATTTGGACAAAATTAATGCTGAAGAAAAGAACATTTTCATTTCTTTAAATTTTGTAAATCTCATTTCCTTTAATAAGAATTAAATAGTATAACGAAACGGTATTGAGGATGAGATTATTATGTTACTCAAATATATTATATTCATTTTACATTTACTCATTGTAAATGCAAAACATGTTCTCTCTTCCTTATATTACATATATTATTATGAAATCTTTATTTTATAGCAGTGGTGGTGGTTAGTATTAGTAGGAGTAGTAGTGGTAAAGCTAATAATGCTGTCAAAATGGACTTAAGGATATGTTTATTAATCACTTTCTCTTCTCTTTCCCATCTTTGGCTTCCTACTATACTTACTCTCAGCAAAATATATTTACATTATTAGAAAACTAAACTAAATATTTGAAAGTTAACTACTTAAATAATGTTATTTTCTTATTAGCACAAGGTTTGAAAGTTCTCAGCTATGTTACATTTTATATACACAGGCATCGGTCTCATCTTGTATCTTGGAAATGAAAATCAACTTTCCCCCATCAACCCAACCAAAGAATGAGGAATATCACTTTCTCTGAACCGTTACAATGTGAAGAAAACATCCCTTGCCATCTAACAAACACAACAGGGAAAACACTTTCTACTGAAAATAAGAAACATATACATATATAGAGTTCAGATACTATATATAGTAGTCGTAATAATATAAAATTTTATTTCTCTCATCTGAAAATAATAATATAATACATAATAACAGAAATAACATTAAATTTACATAATATTTTTCATCCTTGTGGCTTCTTTTCGATTGCATACAATGATTTTTGTGACATAAAACTCATTTGTTTTTACTGTCATTCAAATGTCAATCCCAATTTAAAGTTTTTAAACGCAATACCATTTTAGACATTAGACAAGAGTTCACATTCTCTTATACAAATCTCCTTTGTTTCAAAATTATTCTCATTTCCATGACATCCACTGAATATAAAAGGACGACACTTCATGACCAAAGTATCAAAATAATATCTAACATCTTCACCATCACAAGGACCAGGACTATTTCCCAAAAGACATTTATCTGGTCTTTTAAGTGTTACTTTTCCCCCCATTGGTATTGTAGAAGGCGATGCTACATGTTGATTGTTGCGTACGGCCGGTGACGACGATGAGACATTTGTACCTCCATCACCTCCTTCTTCATCATCATCACCATCGCCATGATCATCCCCTTCACTACATGCAGCTAAACAATCATTTTCCGATAAGAAATTGTTGACATTTCCTTGACAACCACCATAAATGAAGGGGCGACATTTCGAAACTTCTGTATCAAAAAAGTAACGTAAATTATCATTCCGACATGGTCCTGAATCTTTTGGAAGTCGACATGGCTCCGTAAGTCCAGGATGAGGTTGGCCGTGGCCATCAGTTGGATGATGTGTATCATGCCGATTCTGTTGTCGGATGGATGATGGTGAAAATCCTAAGGACGTGTCCGGTGAGAATTGCAATGGACTATTACTATGAGCGAATCCAACTGAAGGAGTACTGAATGATGGTATTGTTTGAAATGGATCATTTGAGCTTCCAAAGGGTTCACTTAAAACATTACAACTTTGAGTAGGACGAGCTTCACAACCTAATGCTGTTTCACAATTCCAACATAATGAGTCGTAGATTGTGTAGTCGAGAGGATCACTGCTTGTTGAAGGACTTCCGTAACTTACACGAATACGTAACAGGGCTCTTTAAGATAGTAAATTAAAGAAATTCTTATAGCATTTTCCAAATCATTTATGAAAGCTCCAATTATTATTTTTAAAAATTTCACCTCGTTTTCTCCAATCCTTCACCAGGTATATAGAATGAAGCAATCTTGGCGTCATGAACGGGTAAATCAGGTATGTCACAGATGACAGATTGAAATGTTAAAAGTTTCCCATTTGTTGTTAATGTTGTCGAAAGTGTAGGCACTGATTTTGCAGACGAAGTCTGAAATATGTAGTTTAATTCAATTAACAAGAATTAACATGCGTCATTTATATTTAATGTAGGTCTTTTTCATAAAAATAAAATTAGCTATAACTTTTACCGTATACACATCAACATGACATTTAATAGACTCTGTTTCTGCAAATCTTTCTCCCCAAACAAGAATTTCACTGCAAGCTTTATTCCGGATGTCACATGTTGGTTTAAATCCCAAACCTGTTAATTTAGGTGCCGCACCCGTGCTCACTGAACAATCCGATCCAGAAAATCCTTTTTTACATCGACATGAACCTTAATATATTTAAGAAACAAACTATTAAAATGTAAATGATTATGTATTTGTACCTTTAAGTATTATTCCATTACCATGTTCACAAACACCTGAATAGCTGCAATTATTAAGACAAAGATTTGATAAAATCCCCAACGGAGGTGTACCATGTTGACGACCCAACTGAGGTTCCCAAGTACTCAGATTATGATAAATTTGAAATTTACAATCCGTCCTTAATTCTTCAAGTGAATCAAAACTCCAGATTGTTGATTTTGTATGCTATAGTACGATATAATTCAAGTGAAATAACAATGAATCATAAAATTAAATAAGTTACAATAATTTCAACCAAAACTTACAATCACTTCCTTCTGACAACTCTTAATATGAGATTCCACATCAATATTAGCGACATCCCTACATAGTTTCGTGACACTCATCCCTTCAATAACTCCACGGCAATATACTTCAGCAGCGTCTTCAGTAATTTTCGATTCATTGTCAAGTTGAAGATTAAGCTTTGAAAGTCCATAGAAAATAGGTTGAATAGATGCCGTTTCCGCTTCAGTTCCAAATTCTTCTCCCTCATAAATGAAATCATCTTCCGCCAGTAAATCAATAAAGGTTGTTGTAATTTCAACACCTCTTGGGTCAACACATTGAGCACTAGAACATTTATTCGTCTCTGCTGCATTCTCATCAGGATTCTGTTCTCCTTCCGGTTGATATTCTTCATATGGTGATGTATATCCAGGTTTTGATTTTGGTCTAAGATCTAAATCATCCGTAGATTTTTTAAGTCCTGAGCAACTACAATGACCAGGACTTGGGACATCTTCTAGATTTGTGTCATCCTCCTCTGTATGACCATCATTTGTAAAGGAACCAACAAAAAGACTTTGTTCTGTTAGAAGACGCCATGATTTTGCAAAATCTGGGCAATCATTTGTACGATTATTGTAAGCTTGACACACAATTTGGCCCTTGTAGGTTGAAAACTCATTTGTAGGGTCACGATCAAATGAACCACAAAGACCACTCGTATGTTCTAGATCTCCCAGAGAAGCTTGGATACTTACGAAACGAAGATTTGGTCCAAGATGAAGTTTTGTTCCAGTTGGGAATTGTATCTTAATAATTTTTATGCAGCATTAGTTTCAAGTTTCTAATAATAATGGGAGAGTGGAATTTGCAAACAACGGAATATAAAACTCACCTGGAAACTACGGCCTTCATCAAGTCTTATAATTTGTGGCAAATGTGCAATCTTTGAAGGTTCAATGTAATTTCCGTCCAATGTATAACTCCAGAACCGAAGTTTACCCGTCGTGCAAACATCAGCTGCAATCATTACATCCCCGAATCTTACAGCGACGCCACAATTACACAATTTAGAATGTGTACATCTTTTCCTATATATTTGTACTTCATACGGCATTGCAGAATGTTTGTAGAGAACAAAAGTTCCTTCAAATGTATTCTCGTAGAGGATTCCATCGAATGTCTTGATGTAATTGTTTGATATACATTGTTCTGTTATATCCGATTGTTGAATTTGAATCTGTTTCAAGAATAAAACAAAGGTATTTAAAAAAACCTTTTTGCCTTAATCCTTTGAGAACTTTTCTCTTTATAGGTACTTACTTCTTGTGTTGGTAAACTAATTTCTTGCCATCTTGGAGGACTAGTTTCAGTGGTTCTAATCTCCACCAAAACGGTAGGTTGATTTTCATCAGAATCATGATCCCCACCAAATAATCCATCATTAACTGCCCAAATAGGTATCTTATGAGTTGAGTTCCATTCATCTCCACACACTTTATATGTACAAGCATTTGTGACCACCTGCAAACAAATTCAAATCAGCGTAAGAATGAAATAAAAATATGAAATTAATGCAATATTTTTTGAAACTACTGACCATATCAAAGGAATTTCCGGAAGCACATCTTGGTGTTGATGATGAAGCAAGTGAAGTTGAAATTTCAAATGTAACGCAACATTCGTCTTCCTCTTCAACTTCCTCTTCTTTTTTATCCTTTTCTTTGTTTTCATTGTTATTATTTTGATTCTGATTGTTGTTTTGTTGTTTCTTCTCCGTCTTTTTTGGTTTTTCTTTCTTTGGACAAACGATTGGAATTGTCGTTTGAAATTCTATATAGGCTGGATCTGAGCCTACGATAAACAAATGATATTATTAACATTCCATTATTAATATTGTTGTAGTGTTGTTGTGCTTTGATCTTACCTTCAGTAGCTGTCAATGTTTGAGAACTCAGAACAAGTACTCCAGTATTAATGGATTTACTTAATTGTGGGGCTGTGAAAGTATTTATCGTCATATGCTTTGCTCGGGCGCGACATTGTAGCTGTAGAAGATTATAGAGAATAAACATTAAATGTCTGAATTCAAAGGTTTCGTTTTTTTATAATACCGTTTGGCCAATGCTCCATTTCTCTTCCTTAAGAACGCCTTTATGCTGTTGTAGAAGACCAAATGTCTCTGATTGAATCACTTCATCATCCGCCAACCATTCCACTTCAAGACCAACGGTATCCGGTACCACTTGACCTCCAAGGGTTACATCGCAGAAGAATTGTATCTCTGTCTTGTCCTTTGATAGTCCGTAAGATACTTTTGTTTCCAGGAGGTCAACAGGGACTGTCATTATACGAGTCCATTTTAAAGTGTCAATTTTATTATCATTTATATTTATAGAATTTCAGTCAGAGATTGTCGTTTTTTTGGGTGAAATGTATAAAAGCTATTAAAGCATTTTTGTCATTGATTCCATTAAAACACAGCTGCAATGAAACCAATGTCAATATCTCCTTTGTACCTTTACATGACCCAACTACTACCTATGCATAATATTATGATATGACTCATGCAAATAGTGCCAAGACGATGGCCTCGAAGTTGTACTTCTACTCCGGTTGAACTTTCGTGTATAGTTTAAAAAAGGATTAAATATTTAGAATTACAGTGACAAGGCGTATATCCGGTGTCAGAAGCGAGTCCATTGGGACAAGTGACTTCATAGCCAGCGCAATAAGCAGAGGGACACGCAGGAGTTGGTTGTAAATGGTAAACGGTGAAATCCGTGCAATTCCTCACAAGAATTGGAATCTGTGTTGTACAACATTTCCCTTGAACAGAGACGCAAGCTGTAGCTTTCACAATCCCTTCCTCCACCGATGGTATTGTACCTATTTATAGATCATTATTATTCAATATTAATTAAAATAAGGTAAACAATCCAAATCAATCCATTAAGCAAGGTATCAAAACCAAGAATATGGTGCTGGGAGGAAATGACACTTAAATTGTTAAATCATCTGTAAAACTTGCATATGAGTTTTTGAAGGCCTCAATGAACTGATTGTTGAAGGGAGTAGAAATAGTCCTTATATGTTAAATTCCTTCAAAAAGGGGATGAGCTTTTACAAGGGGTGCTTAAACCTTTAAAAATAAAAGCCCCTCGAAGAACTAATTCTACACGCTATTTAAACCATTAAATCATCCTCATCGATTAAATAATCCCGATCGGATGTCTATATCCTTAATATCTACCTCATATATAAAGCTTAGCAAATCAATTCGAATTCAAATATCAAGAAACTTTCTGCAGAAGCATCAGTAGCAGAACTTTTAATGTCTTTTAAAACGGATGGATTATTTTTGTAAATTTTTATCATTATACAAAGCTGGGAAGTGTATAATACAACACTATATGTATATACTACTTGCAACGTGCATGTAAGATTGATAAGAATAAAAAAGATGGTATGGATATAAACAGTATATATATTTTAAGTAATTAATTGATGGGATATTAGAAACCTTGAGAACACGGTACGGTACTCTCCTCATTCATTCAAAGTGTTTCTTTTAAAGACTTACTAAAAACCACAAAGTTTCAATTCATTTTTTACCAAAATGGAAACTTCAGGAAAGTCCACACGCTTCAATGAGCTAGAAGACGAGAGTTTAACTTTAGTAAACTAAACCACAATAAGTTGACAAAATTTAAACAACAGCTATATCACAGAGATGATGGCGACGTTTATTTCGTGAGGCATGGGTTTTTACATAGACTATGCATCAAATAAGTATATGGCTTCCTTTTTCTAAAATGAAATATTATAATTTATGCACCAGCCCGGGGACTAAATTGAAATTTTATAAAAAAAATTTTTACTAACAATCTAATATGGATAAAAATCAAGGAACTCTTTGACAGTTGCTATTGCACCGCCCAGGTTGAAAACGGTTAAGGATGTGTATTGCAATTTTGTTGTAAAATTTTGTTACCTTTCATCCAAACGGGAGCTCTTGTTCCACAATAATTAACGCCAGGACATGATGTTGGGATATTATCTCCAGCAAGAGAATGGAAACGATACCATCCAGCAACAAGATCCCTATCACAAAGAGCATGTTCTCTTGGACCTCCAGATCCAAAACGATAATTATAACTTCTTCTGGGTTCATTTGAAATAACTCGGTGATAACTAGAATGGCAGGGATCAACGTTTTGACGAGTTTTGGAATTACTTGGCACATTTACATGATGATCTCGATAATCATCATCTGCATGGGGATGGGGCACTTGATGATGGTGGTTGACGTTCAAATGATCACGATCCCGAAATTTGTTATAATTGTTGGGACGATCTCGATAATCACGATCTCGGTGATCACGGTCACGGTCCCTGTTTCTGTATTAATTAAAAAAAACAATTAATGCTATATATAAATATTTTCCCAATCCCAATCTCATCTTACCTGAATTGAGCTCTTGTCGTCGAACTCCATAAAATAACAATAAATGTGAGGCACTTGAGAAGAATTCTGCTGGAGCTACAATTAACCATTTTCATATCCCATTCAAAATAACTTGTTTCTGAATAAAATTAAAACAATGATGAACTTTTTTTATCCAAAGCAAAATTAAAAATGTCTTTTTCTCTTTGAAACAAATGCAAAAAAATGTTTCTTAGTTTTTTTTGCTGCATACGATTAACGTTTAAAAATGATAGCACCTGCGTATGAGTTGTTATTAAAAAGTTGCAACTTGAAGATAAAAACAATCAAGAACATAATGAATTGGGAATTGAATATTCAAGGGTGATGATGATAAGGAAATATGTCCTACGACGAAAACAATGATGATGAGGACAATGATGATAGAGAACTTCTCTGTTCCTGAACAAACTATGGAATGAGTTGGATTATCGCATTGTTGTTAACGTTTCGGGATCTCTCTTAATACTTGAGTGAACATGAGGCAGCATTGTTAAAAAGTGTTAAACTTGATCAGTAGTAGCAGCATAATAAAAGAAGTTAACTGCTGAACTAATAAAAGTATTAGTAACAGAGTTATAGTGTTGTTCACTTAAAACTGTAAATTCTCAGAATCCATAATACAATATCTGCATAGAATAGATTGTTGCAGTTTTTTAAGGGGAAAAAACATGTCGCGACATTGAATATATTTTTAATATTGTCCACTTTCAAAAAACCACATACACTTCTCAATCATTTATCATAATGATGGCTACATTACATTATTAACCATTACGAATTGCAAATAGAGACAAATACAAGGTTATATGAGGTACAGAAAAGTATTTCAATCAGGTGACAACAATGACAACTTAACGGCAACAACTACGACGCGACAATGACAAAACATATGTGCCCAATAATTGATTTACTTTGTTCTTCTGTATGGATACGGATAGATTAATGGAACAAATATTGTGTAAGCATACTTATATAAGTAAACTTAAATACGTGCTTATAAAAATGGTACATGAAATCGTATTTAATGTCAAAATTAGCTTCTTTATTACGTGTGTGTGCACGTGCGGTTGAATTAAAGGGGATTTCATAATAACGCAATGTCGTCGGTCATCATCGCCATGGCGCTAAGCTCACCAGCAAGCACCATACCACTATATCATTCATAGTCGTAGACAAAAGCATGAAAAATTCTTATTATTACGTCACGGTCAATCATGTCTACGACCAAAGCAATGCAACAACACCAACAAATAAATAAACTAAATGTCATCACATTTTCATGAAATAAATGGGATTTTACACTAAAATCATGGCATGAACTTCGACCTAATTTTTTAGTCTTTAAGAAAAGCTTCCTTTTAATTTGACACACAATTAAGCAGTAGTAATTGAAATTACGTAACGTCACTTTTTTCTACCATATCGAGAAAAATGTTTTTATGACTTAAGGCTAAATATTTTCAGGGGGATGAATTGGGGAATGTGCGATCGTTTTCTCTCATTTTCAATTAACATGTTATATTATTTGAATCGTAGATGAAAATAGAATTGATGGAAATATAATAATGGTATATAGTTGAACAGTATATAGGAGAATGTGCGTGACAAATGATGTTAAAGCGAATAGAATCAATTTCATATACATTTCACTAAAATAACTGAAGATGTTTAACTTTTTAACCAACTTCATTTCATATTCTAATAATGATGATAATAGTACATAAAGATATCTCTTATATCAAGATAATGTACTCTATAGTATTATTATCCTCTTTGGAAATCTTCGTCACACATTCTATTTACCACAGTTTACCTCCTGTACGCGAGATGAGATGCCATCATGATAAATTACTGGGGATATCATAAAAATAATAGTGGTAGGGAAAATGGATTTCTGTTTCTTTTTCTTGCAACAAGAAAGAAAAGAAGAATTTGAATAGAATAAAGTGCATCGGTTGGTGCATCAACCCCTGACACTTATAACGCCTATTTATATCTCCAACGATGATAATAATAATAGAAGCTTTAATTTGTACTGACATGAAGGAATTTTCTACCTATAATTTAAATTGGATAATAATAATAAATGCATTATGGGAAAATGCGAATTAATATTAACTAATATTTTCAAAATTAATAATTAATAAACATCACAATTGCCATTAATAATTCTTGCATTAAATCCTAAGAATGGAATTAGTCTCTGAATTAGTAAATTTAAATTTTTCAAATAAATAAATGTTTTTGTGTTATTTTCTGATACTTACCTGGTTGAATAAGATCAGTAGAATGAGAACCACTCACTTATTAAAATGGACGTAGCCAGTATAAAATAATGCCACTGACTGAAGAAAACGGAGTGGATCACGCAGAATCGGTGACAGAAATTTGCAAGGACATTGAAATTAGCAAAACGTCTCTTGAAAGTGATTGATTTGAGACAAGTAGTAGAAATATAGGGGGAAAGTGGGAAAAGGTCTACGCTCAGCGAACGGAGCGATTGTTTCTGGGGAAACTGGAGAAGAGAAGCTCGCTCTCAGCTACAACATCCTTCCAGCAAATCTGGACATCTTGAACAACTCGCCATCTTCACTATTCCTCAATTCCTCACTTCTATTCATTTAGCTAGCACAATTTTTCTAAACTGAGAGAAAATTGCTTTAGTTTTGTTCAACAGAAGAGATACTTCGGAAAACGGTTAATTAAAGAACATAATGATATTTTGCTCTTCCTTAATTCATGGAATTTAATTCTTACTTAACATAAAGTAATATGAATACTGAATTGTCAGTTAAAATTTAATTAGACAGGATATTGTTATGTAGAGAATCCAAGTGGCAATGGTAATTTAAAGCTTTCGGAATTCGGAACTCAGTCAGTACAAGATTGATGACCCCAGGATTTAAAACAAACAAAAGAATAAGATGAAAATTCAATTGAAATAATGAACGATGAGATGAACCAATAGTTCTAAGATAAGTAATGCATCTAAATAATATGTTTAAGTAAATATGCAAAGTCACATTCGTAAATTGTTGCATGGAAAACATTGGCTTTTATTTCTAACCAATTTAAAATGAATACAAGGTTATTATATTTTGACAATATGACAATAATAATATGATTATTCTGAATAATTGACAGATTATTTAAGAATAATTTTAAATTCACCGTACACAATAATACCTATTTAAATTCCAATGTTATTAATCTTAATATATGTCTTAAAAACTAAATATTAAATCATTTAACTAATATATAGCTGTCTATGCTATAGCTGTGATTTTTTTGGAACATTTCTTTCTTTGGTATAGATTTTTCTAATCTCGTATACAAACACAAATAATTGGATAAAAGAATTCCAAGAACTCAGTATTGTACAAAGAAAAGCTTAATGAAGAAAACATTAAAAATAAACTATTTTTAAAATTGTGAAATGGATTTTAATGGAGTTTTTTTTAAATTAGACTCTTAAAGTGTCCCAATCGAACATGTTGTCTTAGACTTTCCTTACTCGAACATACTTGACCACAAATCCCACACTGCGTCCTACTATTAACATCATGACTCTTCACATGTGTCATAAATCCTGAAAAATTTGCTAATTGTTTTCCACATTCATTACATTTGAACTGAGCAAGCATTCTCTTCCGAAATTCTTCATCGTGTACACGTTTAACATGTAGTTTGAGTTTATCATCGTCCGCCAGTGTCACATTGCAATGAGGACAGTTTGCCCTTTTCTTTAATTCTTCTGGAGTGGGATGAACTCTCTTCTTATGACGAAGATGACGTTCCTTGTTGGAAAACTCCTTTCCACAGTTATCGACACTACAACGTACCGTTTTAGATATAGAGGTATGATTTTTTTCTTTATGAGCTTGAAGGAGGGCGAAATCTGGAGCTTGAAAGCCGCATTCAATACAAGTTCGTTTTTTGTCAGTGTCGTTAAGTACTATTTTGTCAGTGTTGTCCTTATGATGATGAGATGTGTGACTCTTTAATTGAGAGAACGTGTTACCAATCCAAGGGCAATCAGGGCATTGGAATAATTGTTTTTTTGAAAGTTTTGAACAATCTTCTGAACTTTTTCTCTTACCAGTTGCAGCTTTAGATTGTTCCCGTTGTTTTTGTCCTTTTTTAGCATTAGCAGGTTTTATTGGAGGGAGAATTAGACTTGCTGCTGCTGGATCCGTTTCCATTAGTTTCCGAAATACAGGATCAGATTCGATCAGAATACGAGGGGACGGAGGTTTCAATTCCTTCGGAAGTTTTGTCTTTGGTTGAATAATCTTCTTAACTATTGGTTGTAGTGGTAAGGGTTGTGCAATATTTTCCTCTGCGAGACTTCCTTGAGACTTTCCTTCCAAGTCTCCTGCATTACAAGGGGGAGATGGAAGAATCACGATATTATCCTCTGAACCTGGGTTCATTTTCATAGGTATTTGTTTATCTGATTCTGATACATCCACTTGTACCAATTCAAGAGTTGGAAGTATATCGTCGTCTGGTTCATTGACGTTTAAAGGCATCTCGTGCTGATCTTGATTTGATAGCGAGGTTAATTCCATTTGTGTAGAAGTCACAACACCTGAGCTCGTGGGATTTGTTTCAAGTGTTTCCATTAGTTTTCGAAAAACTGGATCTGTTTGGAGTATTTCAAAAAGTGTTTGTAATGATGTAGCATGATTATCTTCATTATTTGAAAAGGCAGGGATCGACAATTTGGATGAACAAACTTCGATATGATTTTGAAGATCAATTGAAGTAGATCCCGTCCAGACACAGTGGGGACAAAAAAATATCTCTTCACATGTTGGTTGCATCTCTGGTTCTGGATCTGTTAATTCTGTCCCTGACAATGGAGGAATAAGAGGAACGATGAGATTTTCTGCAGAAGGATTTGTTCCTGAATGAACTGTCTCAAATACTGGGTCTGATAGAATCATCTCACCGGACTCCTTCAAATTACAATCATCAGTTGTCGCTGTATTTTCCATTTTAATATTTCGAAACTCCTGCTGATCCTGTTCTTCCTCGCGCGGTCTTAAGTTACAAAGGGGAATTTCGTCGTCATCGTCAGTATCCAAATCCGATGAATCTGAAAATGCTTCACCTTTTACAAATATGGTAAACGGTTCAACAACATCATCCTCATCAGCATTTATATTTTGACGAATTGGGGATTTTGATGTTGACGCCATCGCTGCACCAGCTTCCAAATCTTTGGAAGTATTTTCCTTCAAGTCAAGGCTGCCATAATCTACTCTTATTTCATGTTTGATTTTCACATCTTTTTTATTCTGCGGACTTGAAGAATTGTTTTGACATGCCTCTGGAGTTGTTACTGGCAATGCTGTGGAAATTGAGATGTTTGTAGTTTCCTCAATCTCCTGTACACTCTTGACTCGAAAATTATTGGTCAATTTATAAATCCTTTTTGTGGGATTAGCTTCTGGAGAATGGAATCGTTGAATGTGATCCTTGAGTATGAATTTAGTTGACAACTGCTTAGAACATGTTGGACATGTAACAAACTTTCGGCTTGTGTGCAGCGCAACATGTTTCGCCAAATGAGCTGAATTTGAGAATTTTTTAAAGCACTTTGGGATTTCACATATGTAAGGATCTGAAAGATAAAAATGAAAAGTCTTTTATTACATGTAATTTCATTCTTGTTGTTACAAACCATTTTCAAGGAAATAATAATTCCAATTCCTAAATCCCAAAGAATGAATTACAAATTGTAAACATTTTTTACTCACTATTCTCCAAATGGTAGACGAAGTGCTTCCTCAGATAATTTGGTTTTTTGAATCGCGTATCACATAGTGGACAAGGAAATGGCTTCAACTCCCGATCATGATCCTTTTGATGGTTAAGTATGGCGTTTTTTGTCTGGAATCCTGTTTCCCCACAGATTTCACACGTGTAATCATCATAAAACGTATCCATTGTTGTGTCAATTATTAGCGTGTTCTGCAAATAAAACGATATTTAGTTAATCAAATTACATATTACTATTAAAAACAATGAACAATTTTACAATAATCTTTATCATTAATTTAGAAGAACCTTTTATTAAGGAAGACGTCCGAACAAAAGGTGATGTCCTGATGACAGCGATATGATTTAATGACCAAGGTTAATGTCTGCTTGTCGTCTTTTATGAAAATAAAATATTGAATTGAAAAAGTGAATTATTTGAATGTGAATATATAACTGAAAGCCAACTTAATTATTCTCCAGTTGAGAAAATTGGAAGGAGAATTTTAATTTTACTTACTAAATTGCTATGCTAATTAATTACCTAAGTTGAATTTTCATATTATTTTAATTGATTTGTCATTTTTAAATATTAGCTTATATTTAGGTCTGGAAATTATATAAATTGCAATTTGTTTTTCGATGAACCTAATCTGGATAAAATTGAAATTGTGTTATGTCATTGACAGTATTTTTGTATGGAGCTTCATTGATTTCATTTTGTAGTATAATTAAATTGCCTTGTTGTTAGGCCGAAGAACCTAAAGCTACTTCTGCTGCTGGATGGAAATATAAAAAAATGTTAAATATGAGAACTATAATTTAACATTCAAATGAAAAGAAAATCATTGAATTCTAGAAATTTAAACAAAGCCCCTGTTACTTTCCATAGGAAATGTTATTTTTGATTTACTTTTTTTCAGAGAATTTAAAATTCCTATGCCGATGTTTCAATTTTTCATCTAACTGACAAATTACTAGAAGGACGCATATTTCCCCTGTGACGTCGAAGTCTGATCCTGTCGCATTTTGAGAAAACTGCAGCAGAAAAATTCAGAACATGCACGAAAGAATTATCATCATCCCCAGATTGTCAGACTCCATGATATCCCACATTATCCTTTTATTGTACGTTTTCTGCGATTCTGCATAATAATATAATGATGAGTGATGTTTTGGAAATTTCGAAGTTTTGCTTGTATTATTGTCAAGAACCAATTCACTTTCAGGAAAAAAAACTGATGTTATCTTGAGTTAGATTGTAATGTCAATTCCCTTTGTTAATATTGAAGTCCTTACTTTTTTTACCATGCTCAGTGGAATTGACAGGCAATGATATTGCTTTGAAATGATTCATATGAAAAATTGTTGCTTGATATGGTAAAACGTGATCATATGGCAGATGATCTACAATGCAAACTTCATGACATGATTTGGATTTAATGAAAAAATGCAAAGCTCAAGAAATTTCTACTTCGCACGTCTTCATTTTATTGAATTGTATTGTAATCATATTTTTCAAAAAAATGGAAAATCGTTGCCTTCAAAATGATGATGAAACCCTTACTTTGTGAACTAAATTACAATACTAGATAAGCAGCAGTAGTAGTAGTGCAAACAAGAAGAACCTCAAATGTTTCTTATTAAGTTTTAACCGAGTTTGGAGTTTGCTCCTTCCAGTGTTTGTCTACCATTTTCTTAACATGGGTTACAGACGCCTCTTTGTCTCCTTGCACATCTTCTACTCTGTACGGTGGAGAAATTCTCACTTCATTCAGCACAAGTATCTTATCTCCATCCCAAGCCACTTCCTCAATCCTAATAAAACATTCAACTACTAATTCAATCATTCATTAATTTCTAATCGTATTGTCAAGAATCATTTTAAAAAACAATATTGAAATACAAACGATTATGTATGTATATGAAAATATGTTATGATTTCTCGATTCTCTATAATTGTTTTTACATACGTTTTGATGATTGACAAGAATAGTTTCCTGGCTTCCGGCGGAACACCTGCTGACAAGGCTCGAATTCGCGACTTCTTCGTGGCAGCTAATTTTTGACGTCTTTTGTCAAGCTAAAAGAAATGAAATACAATTTTATAACTCGTAAATTTAATTAATTTTAATTCGTATACAGGAAGGAATAGCTAACCTTTTGAAAATCAACTGGCTTAAGACAATCCATTGGGGTTGGATCATCCACTACGCTAATTTTTTCCACGCAATCAGCATTGATAAGAATGAAATCTGAATTCGCCGTTTTCCCACATGAAGATGCAGAGCCTATAACATTCATCACAACACAGAGATTATTTATTATTTTTTGACATCAGAAGACCATCATGAAATTATAACTTACGAATCATCAATAATCGATCAGAATGATTAAAAGCAGCAACTTGACCTTCCACATCTTGGCCTGGATAACGACACTTGATGTGACTGCCGACGGTGAAAAATCCTTTTCGTGTGATATCAATATTTTTATCGTCTGCCATTCTCATATCAAAAGTAAAAATGCTTCTAATATAATATGAAATGTCTCTATCTATAGAGATAAAAAAATCTAATTAATTGAAAATCCTAAAATTACTAGTTCGATATAGACATAGACTACTGGTTTATTTTTGTGTAATAATATTAAATGTCACTTGTTGTATAGTGTTAGTAGTGTGGTTGTGGTCTGTATATATATCGTCTCATATAGACAGTCTTATCAATTGAATATAATAGAAAAAGATTTCAAAAACTATAATTCCTTTCTTCTAAACTAAAGCTAATGTAAATCTAATGTAATAATAGTAATAATGTTATAGCCTATTTAATTACAGTTAACTAATTAATTATTATTAATATTGAAAAAGAACACTTTTCTTGTCTTCTTCTTCACTGGCGGATCGCCTTTTTTCACCTTTTGCCAAAAAGAACAAGAAACTATTTTTGGACCAGTTTGAATCCAGCGCTTTATAGAGAGATCCCTGGAGCAGATTTTAGACTATCATCCACGAGTACATTAGAACGGTCCATGTTCTTTACTAATTTTAAAATTAAAACATAATTATATTATGTAAACTACTATTTTGAAATTGGTTGACTATGTTTTTAAACAAGAAAAAAATATGATTCCCCAACAACGAAAGACAATTTATCAAATAATGATGACAAATAGAGGAGATTGGATTATTCAAACTAAGAATTAAATACGTTTTTTAAAATAGGTTATTTATTTCTAAACAGAAGTATATAGAAGTACGGTTGTAATAATAAAGTAAGCAAGCAGAAGTCACAATATATTTCCTTGTCGTATTTCAAAAATGGGAACAACAAAACTTTAAAGATATTTAGTAAAACAATTTTTAAGTCTGATAGTAATAGGAAGTAGTCCAATTTTTATTTTAATTAAATAAAGGGAAAGTTAAAAAGAAAAATTTTAATTTTATTCCTATATGATGAATCCAAGTGTTTTATTTTTGCTCAGTCAATGATGCAATTTTCACCTTAAGCGACTTGTGTTGTTGGTTTTGTTTCCTCTTGTTTTCTGTTAACGAAACTATCGCTTTGCTTCTTTCTTACTCTTACTCTTAGATTTTTTGTGTTTTCTTTCTTTATCTTTGCTTCTACTTCTTCGGCGTCGTGAAGCAGGACTTCCGGGACTATAATCAATAACAAAAGTTTATTATATCTTTTCTTTGGTCCTTGCCCCAACAATGAATAGGTAATTTTAAATTAAAAAATATACCTTCGACGTACTCGCCCACGACTTCTGCTTCTGCGTCTGCGAGGACTTTTACTTCGACTTCTATACAAAATTCATGAAATTATTTTCAATAATACTATTGAAAATTAAATTGGTATTCTCAAGTACCTGCTTAAAGAACGGGAACGTCTTCTTCGTCTTGGAGATCTAGAACGGCGCCGAGGGCTTCTGGATCTAGATTTTCCTCTAGAACCAACACGTCCAGAATGGCGACCACGATCACGAGATAAACTTCGACTTCTTCGTTTGTCTTTTGAGGATGCATTTGCTACATATAGAAACAAACAATTGGTCAATTCAATACACTAACAAATCATAGCAAGTACTTTAATAATTAATACAAATAATATAGGTAACTTACAGTCAAGCCCGTGGGTCAACAATGTTTGAGCTTGATGGGACATTGCCTCTTCAATTTCCTTCTGCGCTGCCTCGTTGGTCTTAGCCTGAGGTTTAATGATAGCTTGAGTGGCATGGTAAACCCTATACAGTAAAAGAGATTATTAGACAAAATCGTCATCAAATAACAAAAGAGAATGCTGCAATTTGATTTTTCCGTTTAGAAGATAAATGCAATAAGATTGATTCTCCCACTTTCTCGTTAAAGCTGGCCTCATATTTGAGATGAGAGAGGAGGTAGAGTAGAGGTGGTAGTAAGTAGAAGTAGTAGATAACAAACACAAGCAGTGTTGTTGTTGAGATAATGAAATTTTTATTTATTTTCTTGAAGATTGATTGGTCAATGATTATTGTGGAAGTACTCACTTCTACGCGAGCGACTCTGGCATGTCAAGTTAGACCTAGACACATGAGAGAGGGGCGATGATCCGCCTAGCAGCTATTCAGAGACTGTGCCTTAACACACACAGAAACAAACAAAAAAACAAACGAACGTCATCAACTTTGATGCTTTCTCTAAATAGTATTCTCAATTCAATAATAGGCTCGGCTAAAATAGAGCCTATTTTTTAAATTATTTATGGGGTGTGAAGTGAATAATATGCTTCTTTCCCCCATAAATTCCTAATATCTAACCAAGAATTATTACCAAAAAGCCAACTATAGAGAGCCAAGTTCTTTCTTTTCGCATTTCCGCTCCTCCGGTTTCCAAGCTGTGGGTATGTGTTTGACCTGAGGCTCCCCAACAACACTGATATACAGAAAAAATCAAAAGAGAAACTACTTCAGATTTGTTCCGTAGTACAATTCAAAGATAGACGAATACAAATCAGCTTTATCATTAAAAAAAATAAAAATCATCATTCCTCTACACTCACACGATGACATTATAAACCTTCTAAGAGGTTGCGCCAATTGTTCACTTACCGAATCGAATTTCGTATTATTTTCATTCATGAAGGTTTTTGCTATTTTTACTGAAGGCAATTGCAATTTGCTTGTAGTGTAGTGGAAAGTAGGAGTTGTTAATTTCATAATGGTAATTGGTAAATAACAAAAATAGTCGATATAATGAAGGGGACCAAAAAGCTGCACATTGCATTGTAGCCCCGTGTCTTCTACAAAAACATATAAAATATTTGCATAGAATATATGTAGATATTTATAGAACGTTAGTATTTCCGAAGCTCAGGCATCGAACGGATTCCTTCTTGAAGCTCAGTCTTTACACTGTAAAACTTAAGAAAACTTATAAGTAGCTTTCGTGTGTGTGTCAGCATCAACTGCACCATACCACTCTACCACATTAAGATGCATTTAAATTGTCTCAAGACTGATGCGATCGTCCACTGAACGGATTTACGAAGTCTTCTCAACGCAGAAACAGAATCAAGATAAAAAGGTATTTCTCTCCCCAAGTATGAAAAATACAACAACACAACCATAATATAATCATATTTAAATACCTTAACACATATGAGATCTACCACCAGGACAAGCAAAAGTATATTATTTAAAGAGGGACTTACTTTATGTGTTTAGAGCCAACTTTTGTTCCGTTAAATTTTAACGCTTCCAGTACAGAGGGTTGATCAGAATACTCTAGCAGAGCATAATGAAGTGGGTCGTTATCTCGAGTACACAATCGAATGTATTTTATTTCTCCAGCATTGCTGAAAAACTCCATGACATCGTGAGCTGACATCTGAAAATTCAAGTTAGTTATTATAAACCAATATTAAAATAGAAAAATGTACTGAATTTCATTAATCAATGATTGACGTGATTACCTCTGAATCTAAATTCGCTATCATGATAGTACGTCTGATTTCTTCAATCCTGCGAGAATCAAAAGTAGGGGGTAAGTTTGGGTATGCCGGTAGTTGAAACTCCACAAGTTTAGGGTCGGTAGTTACCACAACCTGAAGTGGAGGGATACCTTCCAGCTAAAATAAGAGATAATATTACAACTATCTACTAAAGTCAGGAAGTAAAACAATTGTCATTAAATTACCTGGCTCGTCACATGCTGTGGTAGTTTTGGATCTGCAATTCCTGGTAACAAAGTTCCGCTGCTTAGCAACTCTAGTGCTTTAGATTCGTCTGGGATTTCAGCTAAAAAAGTATAGTTGCATTTCATCAAGATGCTAAAACGTTTGTTTACCCTACGACCACTTTTCTAATGGCTTAAATTATAATTTTGTAATATATAGGGTAAAGCTTACCACCCATAAAAGGAATGACGATAAGTGCTCGGTCGACAAACACGGTATTCGTCAAATGCTGCGCAACTCCAACACATGCTTTATCTTGAAATTTCACAAAACAAATCTTAGATGTATGCTGCATTCCAAGATCACTAAAAGATATGGGAGGAAATGATAAAATAATTAATGGTTATTACGAATTATACTATTTAAAAAAACCTACATAGTTGGATAGAGTCTTAAGTCTTCAATTTTTCCAACATGACCAAAAAGTCCTTGCATCTGATCTCGCGTTGATTGTGGTGCAATATTGGCTACTTGAACAATACGAGTATTTGATGACATATCCATTCTACTTTTAGCTGATTTAATTGTTGCTGATGAAGTAGTAGACATGGAATTTGAATTCGAAGTTTTCTCTGTCGATACAGTGCCATTTCCATTAGTTTCAGGTGTTGGAACAATAACAGGCGCTGGAGGTAAAATTTGTGCCTCTGACGATGGCGGAATTGTTACTTGTGATGGCCAAGAGAATTGTTGATCTGTTGTTTTCGACACAGAGTCACTATCTTCTCCATGTGACGATTGAGAATCTGAATCGCCAGTCGTCATATTGATTACTTAAATTTTCGTCAGTCAGACGACAAACTGACGACTTAATTAATTATAAACACTAACTACAGCAGGAACAGATACTAATTGACTAATGCTAAAAACTCCCTTGTCGATTTAATATTTGTTTTTATAATCCAAAAATTGATTTGTCTTGTCCATTTCTTTTTGATTTAGGAACTTTGAAAGCAGGGTTTAAAAAATCAAAAATTCTCAAAATTCTACGCAAATTCAAAATGACCTTTATAAACTGCTTAAAGTCTTTGTTGTGTCTAGAATAGTAATAGCGCTTAATTAACTAAACTAATTATCTAAGATGAACAATAATTAAAAATTTTGTAATAATTAAACCTCTCTTTTCGTCCAATAATCTATGTTCTTTGCTGCTGCTGGTTACTTGGTGGCTAGAATCATGGCGGCAGAATGAAGCCTATTGATTTTCACGTTGAGGCCATTCACAAGCACATGACGATAAGGTTTCTTGTGCTACTTATGATTTATCTCCGGACGTTAATGATGTTATCGAGTTGAAATAGCTTGCTTGGTTTAATTAGTATTAGTATTAATGATGGGAATTAATTTAAATATTTTAATTGATTCACTTATTTGCAGCCCTCAGAATCCAAAAGTTAAAAACCATTGTGATCAGAAGAGCACCGCCGAACACTGCATATGGAGAGACGCGCGAGTTTCAAATCATCTGACTCACCAAATTCTATCCAAAAGTCAAAATTAAGAAAAGACATTAACTTTTGAAAGACTTATATAATCTAAGGCAAGGAATTAATTATGTTGATAGGATAATTATCTCTACGGCATTTGGTGAATTAATCATATAGTTAAATGCTAAACCCGATAAAAGGGGGGAAGATTTTATAGAAGCTTGTATATTTGTACGTAACGAAAAGAAGGAGTAGAACTTCAGGACAAGTTGAACTTTGTCAAATAGTTAATCATGGAGTTAGTTAATCAACCGGTTGTTATCGATAATGTAAGTTTAATAAATCTAGGTTTTATACATTTTAAAATTTCGTTCATGTACTTGTGACATTTATGGTAACATCAACATCGTCTAAAATTAATAAGCATTATCCATATAAATATTGCACATGTTAACATACAGATGGAGAATTTTAGTAAATTTAAATTATAATTGTGATTGTTGACTTTGTTTTGAGGGCTCCGGAATAATCAAGGCTGGATTTGCAGGTGATTCGATTCCAAAATGTCGATTCCCGAATTAGTAAGTGAAATTAAGTTTTATTTATGGCATACTTACACTGTATTTAAGTCTGTTTGAATTTGAACTTGCTGTTGTTTAATTGTTGGTGACGTTCAGCTAACAAATTATGTTTAACTACACCCGTGAAAAATCTGAATTAAGGCATAATTCTATCATAATTCGATGTATCTAGTGTTGGACGACCTAAGCATGTTCGTGTTATGGCAGGAGCGTTGGAAGGCGATTTATTCATTGGACCTAAAGCTGAAGAGCATCGTGGTCTTTTAGCTATTAAGTATCCAATGGAACATGGTGTTGTTACAGATTGGAACGATATGGAAAGAATCTGGCAATATATTTACAGTAAGGATCAATTGCAGACATTCTCTGAAGAAGTGAGCATATAAAAATATTTTTTATAATTGGTTGTGAACATTGTTCTTATTCGATTATTATTAGATGTTAAAATCATAAAATGTGTTTATTACTAACTTTTAGCATCCCGTATTATTGACTGAAGCACCACTGAATCCAAGAAGAAATCGAGAAAAATCTGCAGAAATTTTCTTTGAAACTCTTAATGCTCCTGCCTTATTCCTATCTATGCAGGCAGTTCTTAGCCTGTAAGGGATTCATTTTATTTTACAGTGCAATAAATCAATGATTATTGAACCATTTGTATATAAAAATATCAGATACGCCACCGGAAGAACTACTGGAGTTGTATTGGATGCCGGGGATGGTGTTACACATGCTGTGCCTATTTATGAAGGATTTGCTTTACCGCATAGCATAATGAGAGTGGATATTGCAGGTCGCGACGTGACTAGATATTTGAGGTGGGCATATATAATTCAAGCCAAAATCCTTTAATTTTTAGGAAACCCTAAGCTTACTAATCCTACATTCAAATTATTGTTAGATTTTTGCTCCGAAAAGAAGGAATCAACTTTAGAACTTCATCTGAATTCGAAATTGTGAGAACTATTAAAGAAAAAGAATGTTACCTATCGACCAATCCCATCAAAGATGAATCAAGTGAAACAGAAAAGCGAATTTATAAACTCCCTGATGGCAGTAACTTGGATGTGAGTTACTCATATATCATTCACGTAACTAATGAAATAGCATCCAAAATATTAATTTTTATGTTTAACTTACGAAATAGATTGGACCAGCTCGCTTTAGAGCTCCTGAAGTTCTCTTCCGGCCAGATCTCATTGGAGAAGAATGTGAATCAATGCATGAAGTTTTGCTTTTTGCCATCCAAAAATCAGACACTGATTTACGTAAAATTCTGTATCAAAACATTGTACTTTCTGGGGGTTCAACATTGTTTAAGGTAAGTTATATAGTGATAAGTTTTACTCAATCTTGGTACAATTGATACTTTTAGCATAACACTTTTCCTATTCGAATTTCAGGGTTTCGGAGATCGTTTGCTATCGGAAGTGAGAAAATTGGCTCCAAAAGATATAAAAATCAAAGTAAAGAATTTATATAAATTTAAGAAATTCCATTATTACATTGAAATCTATAGTTTGTATTAAAACATTTTTTGTCACCTTTCAGATTTCAGCTCCACAGGAGCGTCTGTATTCCACATGGATAGGCGGTTCTATCTTGGCATCTTTAGATACATTTAAAAAAATGTGGGTTTCCAAGAAAGAGTACGAAGATGAAGGGCAACGCGCCGTCCATAGGAAAACCTTCTGATTATTATATTTAATTATCTATTACAATAAGTAGGAAAGTATAAATTGTTGCGGGGGGTTCAGTATTTAAGTAATTTACTTATGGTTTTATTTAGTTAAATATTAATTCTAATTTTTACTAACTTCAATTTGATTGAATTTCTCAACATTTCCGTACTTCTCTCCGGCACATCAACTATGAGACAATTTTAAACTTTGTTTTTTTTCCACTTTCTGTTAATTATTTTGGGCATCTTAGAATCAAATTAAACCATTAAAAGACTTACATCACCATCTTGAGCACAAAACTGCCTATAAATCGATTTCTAATACCTTTTATCATGAACATTAGCGACAACATGCTACTGACAAAGTAAAAGTAATTCAATGGATGGATTTTCTACTAATTAGTTTTATTTCTGTGAAATTGTGATAAACTTATTTCTGAAAAGCGGCTATTGAAACGACGTGGTCACCACAGAGAAGGCTTCCAAATGGAACTTTTGTGTAAAAAAATTAAATTAGTTTATTCAATTTTATTGTTACACATACCGAGGTAGTAATAATATTACAAATCATTAAAATGCTTTATACACATTTTCCTTAAACAGATATTTAAAAGCTATTAATAATTATTCACAAAGAAACGACATAAATAATAATGAAACATATAATTTAGGAGTAGAGGATGGAAGGGTTTTTTTCACAATTGTTGACTAAAATTAAAATTCTTCTGCCATAATGAGTACAACTAAGGCAGACCAGCCGGTGAAAGGCCTACAACCTTTACCTTTCCCCGTAGTATCATCATACTGCTCCCAAATAAATCCTGTTTTATAATATTGACTAACAACATTCTCAACAATATTACTGCGAAGCTTCTCATATTTTTCTAAAGCTAAACTTTGTGCAGGTCCTTCAATATTCGAATAATAACGAAGTGATTTTAAAGCCAAAAAATTTATATTAATCCAAATAGGTCCCCTCCAGTACGGTGGATCATGTTCTGTATTTCGTTTATTATAAAGAGGTGCATTTGCAGCCAATGAACGTAATCCGTATGGTGTCCATAAAAGCTTTGGGTTATCTAGTTTACTTATTGTTTCAATTAAATGCGGAGAATCTGGTTTTAATATTCCCAAAAGTAGAGGAAATAAACTTAAATATCCAAACATATTCACGAAAGAATACTCTGGTGCTTTAATGACGTAACGAACTTTTTCTGGTGGGGCTCTATTATGGTTATTACGTTGTTGTTGTGAAGAAGGTGTTGGTGGATATTGAAGTGCTACTTTCTCTGAATGAAGTCCATAATCCGCATATGCTCCTAATTTTTCTGACCAATGGTAACGATCCAAGAGATCTTGATCTGTTAATTTTTCATACGTATAAACAAATCTTGTGGAATCATAACCAAGTAAATCCGCTAATTCGCCCATCAATCTTGAACTTATAGCCATCCAGCATCGGAGATCTAAGTGTCGTTCATCATCTGTGGGGTGAGATGCTCGGGGATAATCATCTAATCCAGATGCTAGAGTTTTAGGATTAATTTCCCGTTGCACTGTTGCATTTCGACCACGCCACCTAAATTCAATAATCAAATCAGAGAAATAAAATATTGTTTTATTTTCTTTTTGTGAAGGAAATAAATTACAAACCTGTAGGTAAATGGAATATCTCCACTCTGAGTTTTATTAAGCCACTGATACCAAGCAGATAATCGTGGCCACATTCTGTGGAGTGTTGGTTTATGATTAACCAGAAGCCATTCCCTATGTCTTTGAAGCATGTCAAATAATGCCATAATCAAAGTTGGTGGATTAGCAACATCATTCCTTTGAACAATAAATTCTTCGGGAACTCTACTAGCAGCTTCATCTCCAAGAATTTGTTCACGAGGAATCCAACCCTCTGTATTCATTAAATCCAACCAATGAGATATTATATCAAACGATATAGCAGGATCCCATTTATTTATCAACATCAAGTGAAATCCTTCGTCCCAAAGAAATCCTCGAGGGAAGAAACTTCGTGATGGTACGCTTGCATAAAGACTTGCAGCCCAATAGGGCACTGGAGCTGCATTTAAAACAGACTGAACCCTAGAATGTCCATGAAAGTATCCAATCCCTCCAATCATATTACTCAGAGCTGCTTTTGCAAATTTAACTGATGTTTTATTAAATCCTTTATGTTCTAAATGGAATGTTGCTTCAAATTTTGCATCGAAGCGTAATCTGCCAAGTAAAATTATAAACATTGATATTACTGTAAGAAAATCATCATGCGCCATAAAATTTACTAGAGCAATAATTACTAATACTAATAACCTGTGAGCTTCCAATGCCTTGGAATAAGTCACACCAGAAAGACTAGATTGTTGACTATTTGCACGTTTATAAAGAATGTCCATGGTGGACGGTCCTTTAACATGAACCTTTTAAAACAAATAATTCATAAACACAAATTTTCAAATCAGGCAATGCAACAAAAGAAATTTATACTCACTTGATAAACAATGAAATTCGATAACTTATTGTCGTACGTTTTCTTATTTTTTAAAAAGAAAATCCATTTATCAGAAACAGAAGTAGTCGCCATACTGTAAAGAACGGCGTTTTTCGCTGCGTTCATGGAATCCAATGTTGTTTGCATAAACGATGATCTGAGTACACCTTTTCCATTTACGAATCTATAATCCATAATTATCGCAAAATAAGACTAAAAAGAAGACAACTAGACTGCGTATAATAACGAATAACAGATTCATTCAATATTTAGTATTTCTTACGTGATCACGAAACTTCCAAGTTCAGAAGTATTTCCATTAATGGAAATTAATTTATCGCCATCAAATTCAGGTTCCAATGTCCCTTCTAAGCCAGGTTCTAAGGCTATATAATAAAGAATTACAATTTCATCCCGAGTGTTTGATGGAGGAAGATCGTCTGCACTCTAAATTAAATTAAATTGTTATCAATTTGGAAAAGTTTAAACGTTATACAATGTACACAGATATACTATACGTATGAACTGAACTTTTAATACCATACCATAGGTTCAACTTCAATTCTGGATGTCCAATCCCCTCCACGGTTCGAAATATCCCTCTTAACAAATGAAGTTGTTAATTTCATATTATGATCGATTATTTCCTGAACTCCAAAATTCACACCATCATGTTCCAACCATCCGTAGGTTTTCAAATTGTCTCCTTGTTGACACAAATATCTAAATAAAAATCATATTCATAGAACTTACTATATGTGTTATAAAATCAGAGATAATGCAATTGCATGTCGTTCGTTCTAGTTTCTAGTTACCTTAAATTTGGTTCTCCCTGCCGTACTTGTGATGGTAAAAGCCACATCATTCCAGTCACTAATGATTTTGGACTTCGATGTTTCATTCCAAAATAATGACCAGAACGATATGAACCCCAAAATCTACTTGGAACTTCTAATCCTTTTCTATCCACAACCTTCAATGGGAATATGTTAAATGAAGTTTTTTTCTATTGTGCATTATTTTTATTATTAAATTTATGAAATTAATCCCACCTTGTCAACCTGTAACGGTGTAGATATCCTAGTCTCCAGATAACCCAGATAACCATAATACACCACGAATCCCACAACCATTATTATGACTACTGAAGATGTAATTCTGTAAAAAAGTTTCAAAACAAAATTTATATTAAAATATGAAATTGGCATATTGACAACTATTTAATTGTGATTAAATAAATAAAAGAAACTTCCGGTTTCTCAATTCTCTTATAATTCGTTGTTCGTATAATTTAGCTATAATAACTAACTTGTTAAATGGAAATTGCTTATTATATCTTCCAACATTTGATGAATGCATATTATGATGACGCTGTCCTTTCCGAACATTGAGTCTGCGAACAGAGATGGACTCCGTACCACTTTGACCATTTGAAGATGTGAGTTCATCTTCTTCACCATCAGAATCTTTTCGTTTTCCTCTTTTTGTTCCAGTAATAGCAGAAGAAGGACCACTGACGACAACATTGTTTTCCCCTGCTTTCATTTGAGGTTTATCCGATTTCGGTTGTGGACCTCTGTATCTGGCCATCCTGTACAATAAAAAAACATATTTCATTTATGCTCTTCGTGATTTCTTCCACAATAATACAACGTTAAGATTTGGAATTAAAAAACCAATATAATGAGTTGTTGTTGAAATGTCGAAAGAAGCTATTATTATCGAGTTATTTCACCTCTTTTCACCAAGCACCCGCCTTATTAGCCAGGATTCCGAATGGGGGTATTTACTTTGGGGGAAGGGGGAATGTTTGAGATTAAAAACTCCGAAAACGGTCCTAAATAATTTTGCTTTTCCGGGGTTTTTCCTTAAACCATCTGGATTTGGATGTGATGACAGGTAATTGACGCTTAGCTATAATACATTGTATACACAGACTACACGTTGACTATTTCACTGTTTACATACTTTACTAAAAGCATTAAACATTACGAGCAGCAGTACACCACCACAGTTAACTTAAACACCGTTGACAGTTAGTTGTGGCAAAGCTAAATAGCACTATAACAGAGATGTCAAAAAGGTAATAAAATTGAAACTCTTTGACTCTGTTGGGTTTTTTGCTTGATTTTTGGATTTATTGTGGGAAAATAGTGGCACATCTCCCCACATCAAAGGAAGGTGAAAAAGACACCCAGAATACATTAGAGAATACACGCGGATTCTAAAAGTATTTTAATTTTTAGAAATAATTTAAACCTCTGCTAGTTATAGTTAGCTATTTTAGATAATTATAATAATTAGCAAGATTCAAAATGTAAAGTGAAAATTATTAGAACAAGTAAGACTAAATTACCATCACTACTGTTAATTGACAGGCAGAAAGAGAGAGAGAGAGAGAGAGGTCAGAAGTAGGTGTCGAAATGGCGACATGACGACAACTTGATAAGATTAAGATAAGATAGAAGGATGAAGAAAAGTATTAACTAGTCAACAAGGCAATTAAATAACAAGATCACATCAAGGAAAACGGAATTGCTCTCTTTTATACTTACCAGTCAATGAAGCTCACCAAGAAACAAAAATGAATTACTAAATTCAATACCAAATACAGTTACCGTAATCAATTACCATTATTACTATATTATTATCATCTTCTCAAAAAGAAGACTGACCACACCACCACCACATTGATGTGTTCTAAAGCCCAGATAAAAAGTTATCTCAATCAAGGAATAAAGGGAAACAAGAAATAACAATCGAATCAACAATCAATTAATAACTGGACAATTTTGTTTATACAATTATAAATATACAATAAAGGTAAGTTAAAGCCAACAATGAAATGAAAACTATACATTGCTTTACTGTAAAAACTTTACATGTCATTAAAAAAACATGGGTAATTTTAATTGTAATGTAAATTAAAAGCTCAACAGCTTCATTCCAGATCCAAATAATATGTAGAGTAGAAAAGACAACCATCATTTATTTACTAATACCAATTAACATCTATTTTAGTATAGTTAAATGAAATATCATGAGATGAGACTATGGGAAGTATGGAGTATAAACAAAAAACAATTGGTCTAATCCTAATATTTGTGATTAATTGCACAACTAGTAACATTCATCAGTTTAAAGAGGCGTTTAATTTAATAGGAATGAAATGAAGGGTTATTTTGGACTTTATTCACATTACGAATATTTTTTTATACAATACAATGGAAAATGTGACACTCATTTTCTTGTTATGAATTATAATCATTTCTGTGAAAATATTCCGAACAAAAGAACGTGTCATACGCTCAACACGTGAAAATCTAAACTAATTAGTTCTAAAAAATACTATAAACTAAAATTAAAGTGAATACTTAATTCACAATGCCATGATTTACCTAGAAGTGTTGTGTTATAAAATATTTACAATAATTATTGTTATTGATTCTCTGGGAAATGTAATTTGTTATTTTTTGTTTAAATTTCTCAGATAATTTGCTCAGGGTTGCTATCAACACCATCCTTCCTACTGCCTGCCTCGTCATCAGACCGAATATTATTCAATTTCAATGTTTTAACTTTAATACTCTTCATCATCGGTTGGCGTTGTTACAGACTTCAAATAATAATAATTAGGATTACCATCGTTACCATATTCATACAAACACTTATTGGGATTCAACTACACGTCGCTCTATTAAACTGAAGCGCTTTCCTCTTCCTGCCATATTTCTCGTGGACACGGTCTCTAAATAGGACGCTATTACTTTTACATTTATTAGAACAAGAGGAGGACACAGAATCATATTAGACAGAATTCTAGATGGGGAGCGGACAAAGTCATGGTGCCTCTGGTCAGTATTTTTAATTTAACATTTCTTAAGATTTTAGTAATACGCATTTTCTCCCTTAATTTAAAGAGGCGTTGATTATTATTTAATATAATGACACATTGAGTACTATGCATTGTCCTTCTGCTTATGATTCATTAGATTCATATTGCTCTAAATAAAAGTGGAAAGAAATGCATTTTGGAAGCTTTCATTATGCAATACATAGGATATTAATGTTAAGCAACACACAACAGCACAGGAAAAGGAAATAAAACTCGACAAGGTTTCTTATTTCATTTTCTATCTCTAATTTTCATTTTTGGGCACGATTCCACATCACCATCATCCTCCATCATAATTGATATGAGTGTTCCAATCGATGATTATTACAAGAAAGGGAAGTATATAATTTTCCAAGTACTCATTCATATGGAACATCCACTTCATAGAAATAGGGAACCGCAAGAAAAAGAGCAAGAACAAGCTACAAGTAATTTAGGTAAAATTTTTTTTAAACAAACTAGAAAAAACTTGTTTTATTTTAGTTCTTTATACAAGAAGAGTTTATTCTTCCATTGGTAGTATTCTACAGTAAAATAAGAAAATGCTTTGCAAAAGATCCTAATGTTTTTACCATGAAATGACAAAAATTTTCTTTCTTTGTTGACCTGCAAAAATTCCACCACCATTGATTCAATTTAAAGACATTCAGTTTTTCAATGAACAAAGTGTACATACACAAGAATCGAGAAGAAAAAGAAAAATGACTTAAGAAATACCCTTTTTGTCTTTTTTTCTTTTTCCTCTCTTGTATATAAAGTCCATTGGATGACTCCTATACTTTTTTTTTACTTTTTGTTGCGTTCATTCAAAATTCAAAGAAGAACCACAAAGTGGGAAGAAAAGACAGGGAGAGAAGTGCACAAGTTGTTTTAAGCCAACGTGAAAGAGAAGAGCTTCGCTTGGTATAATGGTATATATATATAATATAATAATAATATTTTATTAATGTGTAGCTAAATGATATGAAATAAAAATAGTAATAGTAAGTAGGACTGTTAGTTAGGGAGCATCCTGGAAGCACTTCAGCTGCTTCATGGTCTAAGGACCATGTTTTTAAAAACACAAATTGCACACCATTCTCTCTCTCTCAGAATATTATATAAGACCTCATCCATTTTTTATCCCCTACCACTTGCTTTTACTGCTCTTGCATCTCTGTCAGCCTCAAATCCTGTTTTTACTTCTTCAAAATTACAATATCCGTCCGAATCCAAAACCACCACCATCATCACCACCACTAGTTGCACAATGAGGGGAAATTATGCCTCTAATTATTGTCTTAACGCCTGAACTGATGTGAAGTGAAGTCTCTCTGCTATCCTCAAAATTCAGTTCTCTTCTTCTTCAACATAATTCTCATTTTTCTCTCTTCCTTCTTTTATATTTATACTATTATCAAATGGGGCATTTTGAAACACTTTCTGGAAACAAGACAACAGATAATGAGATAATCGAAATTTCATTTCCTTGTCTACAAGAAAATCGGTCTAAAATTATAAAATATTACAAGGTTTCATTTTCATTTCTTCGTGGCAATATTTTACTATTAACATGGCTTGCTTTTTAATTTAAAATCTACAGATAAGAAAGGAAGTTGAAGAAGTGATAATATATATATATATTCTTATCATTATCCAGTTGTCGGGAATTTAATGAGAAGATAAGCCAAAGCCAAGCCAAGCTTCGTGCTTTAAAAGACAAGAGAACAGGAAAATAATACTTAACATAAAAATGAGCTTTGGAATTCCTTATTTTATTAAATTTTCTAATCTCTATCTACACCTTTGTTTATCTGAATAATAATATATCCATGTTTTTCATCTTACATCTAACTCTCTCTCTCTGAGATAAACAAAGTAGTTAGTATAACAATAATAATTTTTAATGTTACAGTGAAGGCGCAATTCATAACAAAAGAACAATGAAAGATCCTTTCGAAAAAAATACTCCCATTGCGTAACTAACAAGAGCCAATCTTGTATGTAAATAAATAAATGACTTCTTGTCTTCTTGATTACATCTTGTGTATTAGAAGAGAAGAAAATCTTTGATACTATTGTGTAATAATAACAAGATCTCTGTCTCTCTGTTCTGCTGATCTCTTTTTAGAGTGCATTCGATTTGAATTCGAGTTCATATATTGAAGGGAGAGATAATCTCCCTGTCTGTGTACTTCAACTTCTGCTGTGTAATAATACAAAATCATGATGATGATATGAATAATTTTTATTTCTATAATTCTTATATTAATGGGGAAGCCTTCTGTTGTGCGAATAATTTTCTTATTTCTACATTTTTCTTATTCTCTTTGGGTTATTTGGATTTGGAGGGAGAAACCAGAAACTAAAGAAACAATTTAATAGAAAGAAAAGGAACAGCAGTTGTTAAGCCCCAGAAGAAAAAGAGTTTGCTAAAAGGAGTGACAGTTGTTATGTAGTTTTGATCATCTCAATCGAATGAAAACATTTGGCATCCGTTCCTTCCAATTCATACAACAGAAGAAGAAGAAGACGAAGCAGTAGTTGGCTGCTGGTAGTCATGCAGTATTAGTAGTAGCACAGATGCTGAAATTTTAAAACTAAAATGCTTATAATTTTTAAGAGATCAGATGCTCTGCATATGGATGAATGTAGGAATGGATGAACTTTGTTTGGAAACTGGGTCTAAAGACCTGATCCTTATTTCTTGAGCAACTGCTTTCTGTTTTGCTCTTTCCATTACCACTACTACCACTGCACTATTGCAATCTGCCTTTCTTTTTCTGGAGATGTTCCTCACCACTCAGATGACGATGAAGATCATCTGCTCTGGCTTTTGGGTTATGATTCTAGCTGGATGGTCTGCCTCTGCTACTAATGCCAATGATGTTATTATGGAGATATATATCGCATATAGCCGTACCCTCGTCCTCTCATGTAATACGGGCAGCTGCCACGCGACCTGGACTTTTCTCTCCATTTACAATTAAATTTGGACTTGTGCCGTCTGTTCCGGGCCTCATTCCACTATTACTTAACTTTACTATTTTTACCTGCTAAACCAATTGCAATATGCTACTACTGGTGCTGGTGTGTTGGTGCTTAAGGGCTTTCTTTCACCCATGATCATGATGTTGACATGATATCAGAAATACAAATAACACAACATCACCAAAGCTAAAGTCTGTTTTTTTCTATAGATTTGTAACCATGTGCAGGTTCAACTTGTACAGATGCAAAGGCTCCTTTTCTTAGAATTTTTAATTTTAATTATGAAGTAAAAAGGAGAGAGAGAGAGAGAGAGGAGATGAGTCATGGATTTTAAGTGTACACTTAAAAACTGAAATTTTTTGGCTATAATTTGTTTTATTTTATGCATGTGTCTACCACCCTCCCTTGTCTATTTTAAGTAAAGATGAGGAGGAGATTTTAAAAGATTTAAATTTTGTCAAGTTTGACTTTTATGACGAGGTTTAAAAAGTAGAGTAGAGTTTTATAGCATCGCATATATTTGTTGAATTGAAAGTCCTTTACATGGAATTATTAAGGTCTATATCTCCTTCTACTAATGATGATTATGCAAATAGTACATTTAGTTTGTTTAAAAACTACTTGTTAAAGTTGCACAGCTCAGCATACAATGGATATGATTCAGTTGAGAAGAATGTGAATGAAAGAGATTTTATACAGACTCTCTCTCTCTCTCTGAGAAATTCAACAAGATCATAAAATCCATCATCTTAAAGTTTAAATTAAAATATCCATTGTCTTTTCTTGATATTCAACGGTGCATAGAATAAGTATCAACACATCCTCCCACCCACCATGAGCATATCCATTCTAGCAATTAAACATAAACTGTTTTTAAAAATATGTCATATGTAAAATGTAAAAATATAAATGCTCTTGGCTCCCTTCACTTCTGCTGTTGCAACTTGAAATGCAGCTTAAGACTTGAGACTTAAGTTCTTTGAGACTTGACCCATGCTATAGATTGAATTGAGGATCGGTCTTCTTTTTCGGAGAAAGGTTTTTTGTTTACAAATAAAAGTACACTTCAGTCAGTTCAGTACTACTGCGCAAAGGGCAGAGAAAGAAGATAAGCTGTACTTTAAATTTAAAAGTACACAGAGAGCAACTGCCACGTGCCATAAACTATTATAAGGGAGCAGAAGGTCTATGGCTTTATAGCAGTGGTGCAGGAAAAAGCACCTGGTTTCCTTTGAAGGGTCTTTTTGTCCCTTCTGCTGCTGCCACTGCTGCTGTTCTGAGGAACACCTTTCATTCGGGTTTAAAATCCATAGATTTAAATCTCCTTTAGTTTAGTATGGAGGCTTTTGTGTCGCATATGAGAAAAACACCTTCTCTTCTTCATTCATTCTCTCATCTGCTGAACAACAACTGCACCAAATACCCATAGATAGACCGTAAATATAAAGAAATACGCAGATGAATGACTATTATATGTATGGCATGGAACTTAGAATATGGCTCGGGTCACACAGATCTCATTTCATATCCTTTTAAATTTAAACATCTTTTAAACATCACTTTTCGGGTCTCGCGTCTCGAGTCGTACTTTTAAAATTTAAAGCCTATATGGTATATACATAGTCAGTCAGTTTTATTGTCATTTCAATTGAAATTTCCAATTCCAACAACCATCTGAACAACGGAGCCAATGCTGTATATATATACTTGTCCTTGGCCTTTTGCTTAAATTATGATTATTATATGATATGTGGTGTAGTACGTGGGAGATTTTTATTTCTTAATAATAGTTTCCAACCTAGCCTAACAATGTATTTAAATTGGTTGAATGTCGTGCAGTTGTTAATTATGAATTTATAGCATTGTTGCGTATAAGTAAATGTGCTGTCATTTCTCTTCTCTAGTACATTAATTAAGAAGAGCAAGGAGCAACAAGAGGGGGATAAAAAATGATGACGTCAACATCATTGCTCTTTGCTTGAGTTCAGTCATCATCATCAGTGTGTAATGAATGAATTGGCCAAAATGTATAGGCATATAATTAGTATGAAGCAAGTCATGAGTGCATAAGCACAGGCAGCAGAGCTTTATTAGGCAGCTGAATGAGGAAAGAAAGTATTAAATCATATATATATTTCGCTATAATGGTATTGCCATTATTATGGGGTTGGTTTTTTCCTTATTTTTTGGTTTACTTCTATGCAGTTCCGTTGACAAGGGTGGCTGACTGTGCGGCAGATGTTTCACTTTGTTCATCAGAGAAACGGCCACGCGCTACCAGTTACCCTATGCACTACTATAAGTAATAGTACCTTCCTTAATATACTCAGCCAGATTCGAATCGAGGATGTTGATGATGATATTCATTCAAAACCCCTCTCTTTCTCTTACTTACTCTTCCAAGGTATCCTTATATTCCTTCAGTTATTCAACAGCATCACTCAGTGTCGGTTGTCCCTCTCTGGAAACTTTACTTCTGTCCGTTACCCTCTAAAAATAGTGTATTTCGGTTACTAGCTACCCGCATCATCATCAACCCTCCATACAATAAAGCTCTGCTTTAAATCTCCTCCGCCCGTCGTGGTGCAAGAAAAAAGTAGCAGTTGTGGTTTTTTAACTCCCAAGTGATTTCCAAAATATCCTCCAAGGAAATTTAAGTGGTTTTGTTTTGGTTTCTCTTTCTCTGGGGAAACTACAATCCTTTTAATCCTCTCCTTCTGGCTCTATGGAAATTTTAATTCGGATTCAGAATCCTCTGGAGTCATTCTGACAATTACAAAAAGAGAGAGAGAAAAGGAATTAAGTGGTTTTCGCCCATTTTGAATGTCAATGAAATAAGAAAGCTCTGATTTTCTCATATTCATTTGATCTTGAAAAAAAAGTTTGTAAAGTGTGAACTTTTAGGAACTTGTAAAAAAAGAGTTAAAATATAAAGAGCATGAAAATAGAGTTGCTGTAGATCCGGTGGTATTCAGATTCAGTCTCCATGTCTAAGAAGAAGTTGATGGAGTTATTTTAGTTTATAATATTATTATTGTGTTGTTCGTGGTTTCGTTTGACTTTGCTGCTTCTTGGTGCGTTTTGGTTCACTAAACTTTACTCGTGGGAAAAATCTTGGCTCGTTCGCATCGCATACATGGCCTCTAATTATTCATATATTCATCATCATCCAAAGTCAAATAGCTGCTCTTCACAAATTCACTATTCACCTTCATCTCCTGGAGTTGGACATCATCATACAAGACATCAAAATAACAATAATAGTAATAGTAACAACATGGGTGTTCTTGTCACATCACCTTGGCCAATGAGTCAACCACTTTCTCCACAAATTTACGCCACAATCAGTAAAAGAAATCAAGATAATTATAATAGTATTGATTGTAATATTGGTGCTTCTTCTTCATCCGCTGGACAAAGAGTTCAAAATATGAGCCTTGTAACATCTCCATGGCCAATGAGTCAACCAATTTCTCCACAACAGATTTATGCAACAATTGGTAAAAGTAGCCAAGAACATAATGTCACACTTGATTCTTGTGGTGGACATTATTCTCGTCAACTTCCTCCCCAACAGCAACAGCAGCAACAACAACATCGAATTAATAATTATGGATCCATTCGTCAAAGTCAAAGTCAACATAGTCTAAGTAGAGGAGGAAATGTGTCCATGCCAATGCCAAGTAGTTTTACAATGACCAATCGTCATCCTGAATCTTCATCTTCTTCGTGTCGTAATAATAATAATAATAATAAAGAACAATGCATTGAACTTATGCCCCTAAATCCATCATCGCAACAACAACACTTTGATTATCATCCACATCATTCAAGTGCACATCCTGTTATTCCCTGCAGATCATCCGCAACCTCTTCATGTCTAACAAATAGTGGTAGGGAACTTAATCCTGTTTCACCCCCCACTTGTGTTCCATGGCTCAAGAAAATCAAAGTTATTAAAAAGATTCAACGTAAAATTGGAATCGGTATGTACCCATGCACACACTCAAAAGATGATTTTTTATCTTATTATTCTTAAATTCCTTTCCATAGTTTTAATATCTATTTTGGTCACACTTTGTCTTCCTTTTTCACTTTGAATAGAAGAGAGATGGATTTTAATTTGGGAAATTTGAAATGCATGCATCTATGGTTTTTTTTTCATTTTGATGGTCACACTCATTTCATCATATACCTTTTAATCTTTTTTGCTGAGTTGTGTGCATTACACAATGTAATTTAATGTCTAATTCAACACAATAGAATTAAATTGAACTAAATTGAAGTTTGATCAATAGACAGAAGCTATGTATAGTACAGGGAAAGAGACAGTCATGATACTGTGTAATAATAAATTCTTCTCTCTTTTACTTGTATCATCGGAATTATAAAGGAGGGGAAAAGTGTAGAGTAGAAAAAGAGAAGATGAAAAAACATGTCATAATCATGAATTAGATGTTGTTGTTGGACACGAGAATGAATATGGTTATCTTCTTCAGTTGATTTCCACATTACAAGAAGAGAGAAGAAAAGAGTTAAAAGAGAATAATTATATATTCATTTTTTGTACATTACGCACTTTTTCCATCAAAAAGAAGAAGAAGAAGAAGCCCATGTTCAAATGTTCATGCTCATGAGTCATGAGCCATGAGCTGTTGTATAAAGAGCCCCCAAGGAAAAGAATGCTTGAAGCGATCATGATTTCATTTCAGAATTAAAATCAAGACACATAAGAGAGTGGTGAAGAGATGGTTTTTTAAGAATGAAGGAAATAAACGTTAAAAGTTTTAAATAAACCAAACCAGTTAGTCCATATCATATCTACAACTACTATTGTACGTGTTTCCCACACAGGGTTTGAAATTAGAAATTTATCGGCAGGAGGGTGCCTGGCTGGCTTAGGTCTTGTATCCGGTATGATCCAATCCAGCAGTAGTATAGTGGTTGTATAATATGCTACGCGCTTATTTAACACCCTATTTCCTTAGCAGATTTGCTCCTCAGATAAAGATGAAGTGGATTGGATGGATGGTTTGCTTTGGTGAGATTTTCTCCTCTCTCTCCTTAGATTTGTGTTCATCCATGCAATAACCAAAGCGAAGCCTCCTCAGTGGAAAATAAACTCTGTATATGTCTGTAGGTATTATTATTAGGTAGTCTTATAGTACTACTGGTAGTAGGGACAGGAAAAGGAAGTGAGGATGTGCAGGGTGGCTTTTTTAACCCTACCAGCAGTAGCACCGGAGCACTAAAACTAATTGTAAGAATGAGAGAGACTTTGGAAGAGTTAAATCGTCCAATTGGAAAAGCACATCCGCAATATAAATTACAGACGACGAAGAGAAGACGGGGATGACGACAGAGTGGAAGAAAAGTTTTATTTTCACAACAGTCTATATATATATATATATATAAACCAAGACTGCTACTATATGATATGACTTTAAGGGCTGCTGGAGAGGAAATGCATTGTTTATCAATGGAAATATTTATATTATGGATGTATGGGAATTTTCTTTTCTTAAACGGCGGATGTTTAGTTTATCCTGTTGCACTTGCACTTAAAACAGTTCCATACCAGCAGATATTAAAATAAGATGATCATAACTGATTGACGCAGAACGGTGATAGATTTCTTGGATTGGAAATACGGGATCTGACATATATATACTATGTGTATATATGCTATAGTGCTAAAAAGTCAAATTCCAATAGAAAGAACCATATCGAATGATAAGATAGAGAAATGATGAGATAAGAAGTAGTTATAATATATTCCACCACCGTTTTATGTCCATTATTCACAACTACTAATCATAATCACCTTTCTTATTATGCATTTAAATTTAAAGACTTCCGAGATTTAATTCCACTTATTAACATGAAGAGATCTTTAACAAAAGAGTAGTTTACAATTTTAATGCTCTCGTCACAATCCTTTACATATTATTATTAGGATGCATCCTGTATGTTATTACAATGAAATTCTCAATCCCCCCATATACTACCCCAACGTCACCAACTCTCACTAGATTAGATGCTATTATGCTATACATGGATTTTATTATTTCGTTAATGCAGTTAATTATAATCTTTATATTTTTTTATTATTACAGGTTCACGAACCTGTGGAATGTCACCGAACAACATGCCACCACTACTCTTTCATAATGTACATGGAGAAAATGTAACTATTAGTCAAAGTAAAAGTGTCGCAAAGAGAAATAATAGTTTCTGTAAAGCAATCGCATTCTCTGATCGTCCCGTCAAAATTGCCGAAAAGGTAACTAAACATCAAATTTAAATTCATGATTGTATTTACCAGCAATTTAATGTTTTTCGTTATCTATTATTAGGTTTGTATCAAGTTTACCGAAGTTTCTTTTAATTGGAGTGGTGTATTGAGAATTGGTTTCACTTCCCATGATCCTGCTTCCCTTCGAAATGGTTTACCTCGTTACGCTTGTCCTGGTAAGTTTTTAGAAAAAGTTACTGATAAGTAGAAGAATCTTGGTCATTTTTAAAAAGAAGTGTATTAATTGTTTTTTTCATATTTATTTGTAGATTTGACGTCAAGACCTGGTTTCTGGGCGAAAGCATTTAGTGAATTTTACGTCAAGAAAGATGCTGTACTATTCTATTATACAAATGCAGCAGGGGATGTTCATTTTGGAATTAATGGAGAAGAAAAAGGAGTATTTTTCTCTGGAATTGACACAAAAGGACCTTTATGGGCCATGTTGGATATTTATGGAAATACTACCTGTGTAGAGTTTGTTGGTAAGGAAATGCAATTAACACAATCAGATGCTTAAAGAAAGCATAGGATGTACTATATCAAATCTAATGCTATTGTTATTCTCATAGATCCAAGAGGACATCTCAATAATTCACGTGCATCTATTAACGAATCGTCATCAGCAGTAGTCGTCTGTACTCGAGGAGAAGAAATAGAAACTAGTAACTCATCATCAATGGCAATTCTTCCAAGTTTTGAAGAACTGAAATTAAGTGAATCGGAAACAAAGATGACACTGAAATCATCAGCAGGGGGAATTGGCGTCGGAAGAGAAACATCAAATTGGTCCGTTGAATGTGTTGCATGCTGTGAGCGACCTGTTGACAGCGTGTTCTATTCATGTGGACACATGTGTATGTGCTATAGTTGCGCCGTTGAATATTGGAAGACCAAAGAAAAAGGATGTTGTCCTATTTGCCGTGCTGCTATTTCGGATGTTATTCGAACGTACAAATCATAAAACTCATCATCAAAATAAAATATAGAGCTATACATTATAAGAAAAAAAGAAAGGCTACGTGCATGTGCAATCCGAACTTTACCTGATCTGCTACTCTTTAATAGTAGTAATGTATGAAATGAATGTTTTCATCATATATGATTGTTTTATTTGCAATTATTTGAGAAAATTGTACGTACTATGAAAAAAATCATATCTTTTTCTCGCTCTCTCAATATAATACCTACATATTTAAAATTATACATACTTGTGTAGGTTTTTTATGTTATATGTATATTATTGTGACAATTTACAATGTAGTATATATAGTTCCTTATTATTATCTTTTATCATATAATAATATAACATTATTATTATTATAATGTGAACGATAAGAACACATATTGTTCTCATGTTCAGCAAGTTTCATCGCATCCGGTAACGAATTCTCTCTTCGTATAAGCTGAAAATAAATCATGAAATTTAAAAGCAAATGGTTTAATTTTCATATTTGATTTTTGGCTTGAAAATTCCTTTTCATAAAATATCTTTTTATTGTAATTTTGTGGATAGAGAAGGAATGATAATTTCCCTGTCTGATTATCTGCATTATTTATCTGCTAGCTCTTATCCTATGTCAAACAAACGTTTCAAATTTAAAAACGCACCATAACACAAAACCAAACTAACGATAAGAGTAAGAGACGCTTGGTGTTTTTTTCGAGTGAAAGGGAACGTTATATATGAGCAATAGATAGTTTGCATAAACGTTGACTTCGGATTCATTATTTGTTTGGGATGGCGTGGCATCTATTTATGATTATTCCTTCGCAACATATAAATTAATTTTCGCGTCAGATTTTTGCTTTAATCGCGATTTGCTCATCGAGAGGGGCACATGAGCTTTTACGACTAGAGTTTTACAGACTGTATTTAAACCTTGTCTGGTCAGTTCTTAATAATTTGGGCGTATTTCATTTTTTCATTGCATACATTCTATTTAAATTAGAGAAAAAGCCCTTTTAACGGAGCTCTTAGTCACTGCTTTACAAAAGCCACGCCACCGGATCCCAGACTTTGTCGTATCGTAATCGAAATTGTACATAATAAATAATCTTCATCATGGCAAGTGGAACTCGGTAAGTACCAAATTATATTGATGCCAAAAGGTTTAATTTTAATTCGAATTATTTTAATTTTCACAGCAGCGCACGCCTGTCATCAGAAACTTTGAATAAAGTTCAACTTCTCACGAAGCCGATTATTCTTGAGATTTTAAGATTTAAAACTCGAAACACAAAGGAAGAACACTACCGTGACAACATTCGACCTTTCAATCTGTTGGCGGCTCATATTATGAAAACCTTTCCAAAAGTGGACAAGTCAGACATAAAGTTATGGATCGCTGCAAATGATTGGATTATGGTTTGTATTTTTATGTTTTCACATCTTCATTCATTTTGTATTATAAGTGTAATCTTCGTGTTCGTACCATACTAATACTAGTATCAGTATTATAATTTTAAACCAAATTTTCAGAAGCCATCCGGAAGACCTCCAGGACCTGCGGGGTTGAAATTGGTGAAAATCGTTAACGAAGAGAATGAAAAGAAGAAGAAAAAGTTGCAAGCTTCTACTCCGCAAAGATCTCCGCCAGATTCTTCTAAAGCAAAGAGTTCCGTGATAACTCGTCAACGCCAACGTAAGCAAATCCCACCATCTTCATCGTCCTCCTCTTCTTCGTCTTCGTCTGAGAGCGATACAAATGAAAAATTGCAACCAAAACAGACTCGTGCAAATAAACGCCCTCAAGTTTCCTGTTCCTCGGTCGGAGGATTGCTAGATCAACAACAAGAACCAATGCGAACTCGTCAGCGTGAACGAACAAACGGGAACGAACGTCAATCTGTTATATTTGAAAGTTCTCCAGGCAGCCCAAATACCTACAAGAAAAGAACATCAACAGCACCATCTGCGGCTTCCAATATTTCTCCATCACCGTACTATCAGGACAACATAAACAATGGAAATGATAATATTCCTGTTCAAGGTCCGTCTCACGAGGGCCTAGGGGCTGAATTCCAAGATGGAACTGTGATGGTTCAACGTCCCGACTTGAATATGCATCGTCTGAAACACATATTGAGATGCATGAAAGGGATTACATACATTGCAAATGACTTATGGAATAGACCCCATGCTGCATACGGGATGATAAATCTCAACCGCATTCTCCAGGTCTACGTCAGGGAATACAAACATACTATTTTCCCAGTTGATCCTATATCAATGTATCAAAGGGCTAGAGAAGAATTACAGCAACAAATATTTCAGGGCAATGCGGGTTCAGTCAAAGTGGAAGTCGTTGACCTGGCCGATTTAGACACTGATGAAGATGAAGACAAAGCTTAATTATTTATGAGAATAATACTGACAATGAATTATGTATATCTTTTTGTGACTTACTATTGTTAATTGACCAAATTAGTTGTATTCTTTTAGAAAATAATATTATTAATAATATTATGAAATGATATTCACTGTTTGAGTTTTTTGCCGTATTTTGTACTCCTGTATTAACTAAATCCCATCGCCTTATTAACTTTAATAAATTTCTCAATCAACTATATTTAAATGACTACAGGAATTAAGTTTAATAGCATAATGACATGCTTTCTTCACTACAACCGAATTAAATTTTTGTTTTATTCATCCATCTCATAGCTATCATCATTAAAAGAAAACTATATTATTATTTAGGTATATACTTATATATTATGGGAAAGTGTCTAATTACTATATAAGGTATATATATACACATAATGTTGAGCATAATGATTTTAATCTAATTTACAAAGCATTCTGCCATTATACTTATTCAGTATTTCTAAAGTTTTGGCACATGGTCTCCTTCATTTTATCCTCGTCGTCAATTCATGTATCGTCATGATATCAAGGGTGATTAAGTCGTACTGTGTCATATTTACCTAAATCCCCAACGCCTCAGGCATAGAAACTCTCCCAATGAATAAAACAGCTCCAGAATGATAATCCCAAATGAAGAATAGAAAAGGTCGATTCATTTCAAAGAATTCGCCAATTTCTCCAAATCTTTCTATCCCTGCGGCTGTTGCTGCTGCTGCTTGTGCTCCCTTCTCTGTTATCTCAAGCATTACTCTGGAGAACAAGGAAAATTGTCATGCCCAATTGTCAAGTATAGTCACATATCTATAATTGATGCTGAATAATATGATTCTCACTTATGTGCAAGGGAGGACACACTCAATTTCTCTGTAGAAGAAATGCCCGAGAAATCCGCTTGACTAGGATCAAAAACAGTAGAGAAGCCCATTCTCCTTAGAGAATCCGTTAGACGCGCACTATGTGACAATCTAAAGCGTGGCATCCTAATATGAACCATTTCTTCCTATACGAGTATAAGTAGAGAAGACAATGTTTTTTAATACTATTTTTGTTACTGAAATTAATGTTTTACCCTTAAGGAAGAGAATAATTTCTTAAGATTTCCTGCCGTAAGATTCCTCTCCAGGCGAAGAAGTCCAGCAGTTCCGAAAATCTGTGAAGATTCTTCATCAGGAAGAATTATGAACATGGATAGCCTTTTTCCACGAAATGGTAGCTCTAATAATCTACATCGAAGATCTCGACTTTCTCCAAGAAGAACTTTAAATTTCCCAGCCATCATTGGAATATCTAATCTATTCGAATTTAGATTTTTTTTAAATTAAAAAATCCCCATGAAATAGAAAATATTGTCTTAAAATAATGGAATATTTTAATTACTGTGTTTTTGAGTCATGATGAAAAATGCCATTAGCTGCTGTTCTCGTGGGGTCGAAACTATTTTTCCAGAATGCTTTAAGTGCAAGGGCGTTAACAAGTAGTATTTTAGTCTCAGCTGGAAGTGGTGAATCCAAAAGTTCAACAATTTGTCCCATTGTTCTTTTATGTACCCATCGATTTACAAGTGCTCTTGCATTTTCTTCATCATCCATGAAATTTACTTCTTGGATTGAACTATTGTAGTAGCGACCAACAGAGGATTCGTAAGATGAGTTTAAACTTACACCGGATTGAACAAAGATGCCATTTGCTTGTTTCACTACACTCTGATATAAACATTAAATCATTTATTTAATTAATAATGGTTTTGGAATTTATTTATTTTAATTACCTTAAAATCCACATCATCCAGCGTATCTAGGGATGACATAAAGACTTGATGAACTTTCTCTGGAGTTAGTCCCCCTTCTTTATAATGAAGACCTTGTTGTAGCTGCTTAAATGTTGTGGATCCTTTGCCTGCACCTAACCATAATTGCGACATCACTGACGCCACACTATGTCAGGTACAATGAATGTTCACTTTCCACTTAAATCTCATTTATTCATATTGATTAAAATACCTGAATGGTGATAAAAGAATATTCTCATTAGAAGACGTATCCTTAGCCACTTCCCGGAATAATCCCAACGCAAATTCCAAATGTGCTCTTGATAATCTCTGTAAATTTGTCGTCTCTGGTGCTCCAACAGCATTTCTGGAAACAGCTCCCAGAAGACAAATTACTACCCATAACGACAACCAAAAAGGTAAACGACAAGACGCCATAATTTTTTCTGAAATATAAATTTTGAATCACTGATAAGTATATTCCACAAATATAAAAGAGGGAAATGAAATTTGATTGACTGGTTTAATAATAATTTACGAGTGCATTATTACTTAATAGTTATTATTATTGTTATTGTAATTATATTTTATGTGTGATGATGATGCAGAGACTCCAAATTGTCTAGCACTGCTGCCAAAACATTAACATATTTGCATAGGATCCCCATTAAAAAAAGTAAAAGTGAATCTCTTCTTATGTTCTATTGTTATTATCATGTGTCGTCGTCCACCACAGAACAAAACCACTCCTCTCTTCTATCATCATTACATTTACTGAAGAAGAGAGCAAAAAACAACCTCAATATTTTTGATAATTAATATATGAATACTATTATGCAGTAACTTATGTAACTATAATTCTTAAGCTCTCAAGGAAAACCCGAACCGAATGTAATAATTTTAATTTTATATCTTGACCTTTCAATTATTATTGTTTAGAACCGAAATAAACTTTGTAAAGCACGAATCACACGCAATTACCTTCTTATCTTTATTAAACTTTTCTTCGATTAACTTTTAACACAGACTATGGAGGAGAAGGAAAACGGGAAAATACTAAAAGCTGGAGAAAATGAACATTTTCTCAAACATGAACTCTATTATGTTCTCTTATCTTTAGTAGAACAATATTGTAAATTTCAACACTGTACTACTACCATGAATATCTCATTGAAGAACATTAAAATTCAAATTATTCAAAATCCCCTTTACCATTAAAATTGGTAGTTAAAATCTTTCTTTTTTGTTTTTTTATTTAAAGTCCTTTCTCAATGAAACGAATGAACATTCGAATAGCACGAAGCACAATTCAACACTAACTTATTGTTGCAAGTATCAGTAGTAGTAGTAGTAGTAGTAGCATAGCAGGTCTCACCTGTTGTCATTAAGATGTATCATGAGAGAACCGTAGTAGAATATTATAAAGAAAAGAAGAAGCCAACAATCATACAACAATACAATATTATGAGAAAGAGGAAGGAAATCATAGATATATAATAATCATGCTGCCTCATAATATGATATTCTCACATATATTGTTAACAATTACATTCTTATGATTAGTGTTAGGACACTGCGTGTATGACCTATGTAATTAATGTAATATGTTCATCCCATCAATATTGAGCTGAACAATAATAATTTATATATCACTTCATATATTGTAACAACAATGAAGTGCAAGAGGTAATAAAATACAAGAAAAATCCTTTTTTCCATTCCATAATAAAATCCCTTTGTTCTCTAACATACTTGTTGTAGCAGCATGTCTTTGATATTTTCCTGAGACTTGAAACAACGGGACTTTTACTTTACACTATAAGTGCAGTTAGTTTTTATGCTTGTGGAATTCCAGCAGTGCAGAGTAAGTTGTACTTGGTATATAGTAATTAGGTCATGGGCATCATAAAATGAATAAAAATGAAAACTGAAATTTATCTACTACTATACTTACTACCCGTAGTATTATTGCTTACCTTGAGATTTTAAACCCGGTACGCATTATTACACTTTTATCGCCAACAATAAATCTCTGCACTATAGTGAAACCAGGTCAATTAATCCCATTTAGAGCTTTTAGCACTTAATGAGATGTCGCGATCGCGTGTTAAAATGTTTGTCTTGAAACAATTTCGTAATTATTGCATATGAGCAATAAAACCGAATCGATCTTCTTACCTTAATAATGCTATGCTGCCCTGCTAAATGCTATTCTTCACCTCTGCATTATAAATTCACATTATATATTGTGCATTAAGTCATCCCCTTGACTTGCTTAGTTTACATTCGGCTGTTTAGAAATGTAGAATTAGAAATTGTAATTCCGCTCTTTTAGTTTTGATAATCATACAATAAAATGTATCCTCATAAAGAAGGATACATTTTTCGTAATTGTTTGGATAATCTATTGAAAGTTGGTGTCATTACTTGCATTGTTCCATACGATCTTGTGTTCATCTCACCCCCAGCAACACAAGGACTGGATGACGAGAGTCACGAAGAATTTGCCAAAACAAGATTACTATCAATATGTGATGGGTTGAAATATCTTCAAAAGGTAATCTGCTTAAGAATAGGAGTCAATTACAAATTACAATTGTTTAATGATGCTATGATTTTGATAAACAGAGTCTTTGTAAAATAGTACATATATTGGCAATGTGCTTGAATACATTCATTCTGTTAATCGCCCTCACCACAATTAATCTGGTTCAAGTTCGAGAGAAATCTTTTCGTGTTGCAAATGGTATTTTTAAATGTGGAGTCAATTTTGCATTAGTCTACAATATGAGGTCCATGAAGGAAAGGATGAAATTAATGAAACTTTTAAAGACTTATGAAATAAGACCACGTCATTTACTTCATTGTTGGGTATAAGTCCATACATTTATATATCAAATGTACCTTTTTGTCTTTATCAACTGATTATACTAATTATTATTATTATATTGTACAGGAATACGTAGCCCTGTGTATCTTCTTCGGATTCTTCCCTTTGGCTATATCATGCATGGGTAAGACATATTAAAACAATTAAAATGTATCAAGAGAAAGATTTAATGGTTGATATTACTTTTATGGGGTATTTTGGGAATTTGAGACAACCGACATATATTAACCTATCTATGGTGATGTAAGTTACTTGTGAGTTCAGAAATATGAGAAAAAAAGTTGACTTATCTGACACAACAAACAAGGATGACATTGATATGGGATACATTATCCATAAATTATGATAATTGCTGGAAGTTTTTTTTATTGTTTTTAGACAATTTCGAGAAATACATTGGCTTCATACAGAATCCCTTGGAATTAGGAGTTTGGTTTCTTGATATACTGCTTTCGCCATTTCCATTCTACCAAAGAATTAGTCAAAGCAACGACACAGATCTAATAATTGCCACATTGGGAATATCAATACCGATAACTTCATACTCTCTCCTAATCATTGACGAATTCAACCAATGGATTATGTATTTCTCCATTTTCTTCATTTTATGTGCATCCATCGGCATATACGAAATAAATTCAAGAATTTCACATCAAAATTCAACAGGAGATTTCACTACCAATTCAGTCAGCCAGGATTTCAATGTAATAATGAAATTCTGATTTCCCTGAAATGATCTCTTGAATCTGATTTTGTCTTTATTTTTACAGAGAATGTTTTACAACCATAAGAAATTAATTGGTCAAATTGGTGACATAAACTCTGTATTTAGTTTTCTCACACCATTTGTATATTTTAGACAATTTGGTGAATTTTGTGGAATTCTCATTTACGTAACAAGTGTTCCTTGGTATATGAAAGTGCTCATTTTACGTCAATCCTTAATGTTTGCTTTAATAATATTTACTGCAGCTCAAGGATATCATATTGTAAGTTTATGCGACCAATTAATTTAATTTCAATTCTAATAATATTTTACCGTTTTAGGGATGCAAATTTAAATCTCAACTTCTTCTAAAACATGTGAAATTAAAAGAGATGAGTTTAGATGCGTTTGATATCGCAGATATTAAAAACACTTCTTCAATTGGTCTCATTGGAGGCAAAGACTTTTTCGTCGTTTCTAAACCATTTATAGGAATGGTAAAAAAATTATACAAATTAAAATCAACGCGATTAAATTACTAATTTTAATTAAATAATGAATTTTTAGCAATTAAGTGTGGGATTGACCTTTGTTGTGGTGGTGCTACAATTCATTGCTGAAAATTACAGGAAACATAATGACATTTATTGAGATTAAAAGATTTTAATGAAACTTATTATAGAAGACTATAATAAGACTAAAAGGCATTGTCTACTGTTGTGCTCCATGATTCATTCATTCAGTTGTTTCTCATCTCATCAATAAAACTCAATGTATTCCTCTGATGATGATGATGGAAGTGGGAATAAGAAAGAGCCAGCATAGCAGCAGTAGTAGGCGTATTTTAAACTTTCCTTAAGTTTTTACTTTTTAAATTACATATTTTAGTTTTAATTAATCTATTGAGTCATCATCAACGTTGTCATCAAATATTTTCTTATTTCACTCCTACATCACATTGTCATTATAATAATAGTATAGTGTCATAATAGCAAATATTTATTCTACTTATCCTGTTATCGGTCATGTCAGCTACATTGACAGTCTTCAGGTTCTCCGCAGTGTCATCTCCATCATCTTCTTTTAATTATTTTTATAATTTGGCTAAGAACTATAACTGACATTGGCTGATACTGTCCAGACTCCAAACTTTTCGCCAAACCCATTACCACGTACGTCACGCCCAACTCACATATCGAATTCGCCCTGACCTCTGCTGATCCTTCAATTCAGCCCTTATCTTTCCACATAAGGAATAATCAATTTTAATATTTAAAGGCCTTAAAAATTAATTGATTAGTGTCATTCTACTCACTCTACTGACTGTCGTTTTGAAGCCAATCAATACTATTCTGTCTGAATGAAGGTAAATCAAATTAAAGTTAGATTGAAATTTTTGTAATAATTAATAATGATTAAAAGACTGATTAAAGTGATTCCAATAAATAATGTTTACCAGCATCACTCACTACTTTATATGGGAGGCTTACAACAAGACTGATTGATCTTGAAAATCTGGGGGATTCAGGAAAATTTCAGCTTTAATTTAATTGCAATACTAAATAACTTAATCAACTCATCCACTTTGACAACCAAAAATCAAACCAGACCATCACTATTTAAAAAACCAAAGATCATGCCAGAAGACGACGATAGAGAGGTCCTTACTGGAGACAGTTCTAGATCTGATGGAAGAGACTATGATGACGGAGATGTGACCACATCCTCCGTTACAACTGGAGGTGGCTGCATGTTTTCACTCTGCGACCCTCGTAGTAGTCCTCACCGATTTATTGTCCTATTTTTCATGTGTTTTGTTGGTTTTGGTAATTTATTTTATTTCTATAAATGCAATTTGGGAAAATTATTTGTTAACTAAAAATAATACTACCATATAATAGGTTCTTATTTCTGCTACGATACTCCGGGAGCGCTACAAGATAAGTTTATAACGGATTTGGACATCACAACTGCACAATTCGCTCAATTGTATTCATGGTACTCTTGGCCTAATGTGGTGCTTTGTTTTGTTGGGGGATTTCTTCTCGATAGGTATAAATAAGAACTTATTTCGTACATCGGAAAAAATTATTAAAATTTCTAATATTTGTTTTCAAACAGTGTCTTTGGGATTCGTATGGGGACTCTATTTTTTTGTATATTTCTCCTCATCGGTCAACTTATATTTGCATTGGGGGGAATCCTCGACATGTTTTGGCTGATGATAGTAGGACGATTTATATTTGGGTATGAATTAGGAATCCAATTAATGATTTTTATTTTGTCACAGATTGTGAAAAATATAATAAATATTTTCCAATAGAATTGGAGGAGAATCTTTAGCAGTTGCTCAAAATGCTTACGCCGTCAGTTGGTTTAAAGGAAAAGAGTTGAATATGGTCTTTGGTCTTCAATTAAGTTTTGCAAGAGTGGGATCAACTGTGAATTTCAAATTGATGGAACCCATATATAGATGGATGAATCAATACTATCAAGGATATACCTGTACTGGAGTTGTACTTTTTATAGGTATAAGAATTTTTATTTTTCTAACAAAAACCACTCTTAAAAACATAATGTGCTTTTTAAATTCCAGCCGCAACAACTTGTCTCTTATCCTTATTCTGTGCCGCAGCCCTAGCCATCTTTGATTACAGAGCAGAGAAGATATTACGAAATAGAAATAGAGGAACAGGAGAAGTTGTCCAACTCTCAGATGTTAAATATTTTCCCGTCACATTTTGGCTAATGTGTGGATCCTGTATGGCCTATTATGTTGCTATATTTCCCTTTATAGGTTTAGGAAAGTAAGTAGCAGTTTTAAATAGTGCATTATGTTTAAAAAGAACATTCAATTTTAGTAGTCTGTTCACAGGGTATTTTTCGAACGCAAGTTTGATTTCGAGCCAGATGATGCAAATCAAGTTAATAGTATTATATATATTGTTTCTGCTGTCGCATCGCCCGTCTTTGGAATATTAGTGGATAAAACTGGGCGAAATGTTTTCTACGTATTTATATCAATCCTAGTCACTATTGGAGCTCATGCTCTGTTGGCCTTTACATTCCTAAGCCCTTATATTGGCATGTGTATAATGGGCTTATCTTATTCAATGCTCGCAAGTGCTTTATGGCCTATGGTTGCCTTAGTTGTCCCAGAACATCAACTTGGAACCGCTTATGGAATGTTAGTGAATTCAATTTATAATTTGATTATTAATAATAATTCTAAGTTGCATTTGACATTTAAAATTACAGAATGCAAGCTGTACAAAATCTTGGTCTAGCTGTGATAACAATGGTCGCTGGAGAAATCGTTGACACCGGTGGCTACTTACTTCTTGAAGTATTTTTCTTGGCATGGCTGTGTGGTAAGTTTGTTTTATCTTCTTTCTCTCTCTCTATCCATAAAAATGCAAAGGTTCAATACAAAAATATGTATGCAAATATCGAAAAAAAATCATTCACCAACAAACTGTCAGATCAATAATGTGCACTCACTATTCAAATAGAAAATACGGAATGCTAAAGTTTTAATAATAATATATTGTATTAACATAATGACTCATCTGAATAATGAAAATGAACGCAGTGTCGTTAGTGATGATCCTTTTACTATGGCTATGGGATTCGGAAGGACATCTAAATATGAGCCCCTCTCGCAGAGAATTACATGAACATTACATCAATAGTCAAAATAATGCTCATACCGATGATACAATTACCCAGCAGGATGATAATTAAAAAATTCCAAAATGCTGAACAAGAAGAGGTGAATCATTATTCTCTGCTTCTCTACATATATCTTTTGTGTTTTTCTTCCATGCTTTAGTGTCATTGGCTTGCACTATTTTATTGTGGCTGTGCGATTCCTCCCACACTGGGCTTCTCAATATGTCTATCAGCGACCGCGATCGGTGGGAACACGACAAAATGTGAGATGTCCACATCATTTTCATCATAAAAATTATCTCCCCTATTCCAATTCCATGCACCTTTTTCTCATTTTATTAAAATTCTTTTTTTTTAAATTTATTTTTGGCATTTTAAAGCTTTTCTTATTTGTTAATGGTGTAAAAAGTAAATTTTAAATGGCAATCTTTAAAAATCCCATCTTTATCGAACTTGTACTAAATATGTAGGCTCGCTGATTCCTTGGCAAGGGACGAATTATACGCGACAGCTATTCCAATTACGCCGTCTAGAAATGATTTTCTTATTAGAAATCGATATCTATCGAGGATAGGAGCTTTTGTAAGAGAATTTGAATAATATTTTCTTTCGGTTTAAATACTCAAATGTGCACAATTGCACTGCACTGTTTGTTTGGGGAAAAGGTTTCTTTTTGTCACTGTTGTATATTAATATTTGTTATCATTTAGTAAGAAGATACGAGTAGAAAGAATCTCAAAAAAGTGTGGGATGAAACAGCATCTACTTTAATATTTTCCTATAATATAACATTTCTAAAATACACACTGTATTAAAATCCCAATCGTTTTCCTACACTTGTGCCTTGTCTTGCAAAACTTGAAGAAATGCTTCTTTGCATGCTGCATGAATATTCTAAAACCTTCAAATCACTCATATATGTCCTTAAAATTACTATACGTATGTAAATATATAATTTATGTAAAAATCATTTTAAAACAAAAGTCATTAAATAATATATTATTTTAGCTACCTTCCTCTTACAACCCTGCCTACAGACGACTTGTTCATCGACCTTTGAAATAGTCTCTTTTCAAGAAAGAATTTGCTTCTCTTATGAGGGAGGGACCGTCGGAATTATAATATTCTTCCATCAAATCCTAATCTTATGATGAAAAATGTCTTTTTGTACAATTATTATTATTATGTATATTAATTAAGCCCATTTTTATACTACAGAACGTACGCTAAAAATATTTTTATCTTGAGAAGGTTTTCAAAACTTTCCGTATCTCGTCAATCATGTAATGAGTTAAGACAAAGTTGAAATAAAATATTGTCATTTTAAAGTTTTAATCTGTAATCTAGTAAAAAAAATTTGCATTCTTTTGGAATTTAGCGATGATGATGAGATATGCATTTTTAATGAAACTCATTTTCTTATTTCTTATTCTTGTGAAGACTCTTATTGTGAGGGATCAATGATAGCTTATCTCTAATAATAAATTAGCATAAGAGAGGGAATCCGAGGTTATATAAAGAACTGCAAGTCTCATCTTCAATCCACTACTGCAAAAGTCAGATTTTAAACGAAATTTTAACTTTTAACGAATCTCGGAATTAAAAGAATTATTTTTAAATTTAACAATGTTTTTCAAAATAGCATTTTCCACTTTACTCATCATTGTTTATTTGGGTAAGTTTTTTTTATCAAATTCTTTAATGATAATTTTGATGTAATGTAAAGGAATTTCTTGTTGATTTTAATTTTCTAAAATGTATAATTAATTATTGCAAATATTGTTTTTTAATTTTCAACAGGATGGACGTTATCAGATCCCCTGGAAACATGTGTCCCCCGTAATGGATCTTACAATATTGGAGATTCCAAGCAATGTGATAAATACTTCCAGTGTACAAAGGCTGGGAAAACTCTGGAGCGATTGTGTCCCGATGGTTTTGTTTACTCGCTGGAAATCACAGCTTGTGAATATCCTCATAATGTGGACTGCTCCAAACGACCTATACTTCGTAAGTCAATTTCAATTATTATTTACCATTACCAAAAGCATTTTTCTACCGGTTAATAATAATTAATTAATTGAATAAAAGCTAAAACTAATAATTATTTTTTCTCCTGGATTACAGAGCCACCCTCATCCAATGATCCACACTGTCCTCGCTCCAATGGATTCTATCCCTTTGAACCCTCCGTTTCGTGCCAGAAATTTTATCATTGTTTAGAGGGTCAAGCATACGAGAAGACATGTCCAGAGGGAGTTATTTTTGATCCTAGCAAGGGAGCATGCATTCATCCAGATTTATCAAGACGGGAGGAATGTAGCGCAGGACAAGTTTTGAATTTCACGTGTCCAAACTCTGGAAAGAAGTTTATCAAGCTGAGATTTGGGGATCATGACCGTTATGGACACGATGCTGATTGTCGCAAATACTTCATCTGCTTGAGGGTGAGATACTTATTATATTTCCTGTTTGTTCCAAATTCAATAGCATGTGTGAATTAGTTTAAAAGTTTGAATCGTTCAATGCATCAATACATTTTGTTTTAAAATTAACTTATTGCTTATCATTTCTCATTAGGATGGACGCCCGCGTGTTGGAGGTTGCCCCCTTGGCCGTGTCTTCAACCCCAAGACAGGATTCTGCGATAGTCCCAAGAACGTTGACGGTTGTGCTGATTACTACGGGAAAAGGGATCCTGATCTTCTCTATGAATCTAGTGAGGATTTCGAAGCAAACAACAGGATCGGTGGTAATGACAATGATGCCGATGTTCATCCAGTTATTGATAATTCCAAAAACGATGATGATGATGTTAGTGAACAGCAGCAGTCTCGAATCAGCGGCCCACAGATAAAAAAGAAAACTTTTAATAAAAATAGTAAGCGTGATATTAGTCAAGATGATTCTGCTGATGATAATTCCGATGATAATAGTGATGATGATGATAATATTAATTACTTAAAATAAAGTCACACTCGTAACTTAACCTCTTTTATTATTGATTGCTTATTTTCAATTATTGAATTATCATTTATGGGGAGAAGGGGGTTGAACATGGGTTCCATGTTATTCATATATTTGTTCACTCATACCAGGGATAAGAAAGATTAATAGTTTAGGGCCATTTCTTAAACAGGGAGAACTTGACCAGTTGATAGTCAAAGAGGTTTAGGGACATAACCACTGGGATTTAAAACATTTAAAACTGGGATCTAAACTAAAGGGATACTATGGCAATGGGGAACTTGGGAAATAATTAAATAAGAAAACTAAAAGTGAGGAGATTATCCAGGAATAATGTCCAGCACAGACAACAGATTCTGTGGATGATGTCCAGATGTCCAGATTAGCTGAAAGGATGTTGTACAATAGTATAGCTGAGGTCGAGCTTCTCTTCTCCCGATTCCCCAGAAACAATCGCTCCGTTCGCTAAGCGTATCTCACACAGACACAGCAGAGCAGTAGTTGTCTCAAATCATCACTTTCAACACACCTTTTTGCAAATTTCAATGTCCTTGCAAATTTCTTTCACCGATTCTGCGTGATCCACTCCGTTTTCTTCAGTCATTTGCATTTTCCAGTGGCTACACGTCCATATATAGTGTGAGCAATGATCCAATTGTCAATTGTGTTCTCATGGCGCATATCAGAATTAACACAACACAAAACTTATTTAACGCAAAAATTAAAATTTACTAACAGGTACGATTATTCAACTTGAGTGAACTTTTTGGATTTAATATTTGATACAAGATTTATTAATGTGTTATTGTGACGTTAATTTTAAAAAGAGTGATTAATATTAATTCTCATTATTTTCCCACAATGCATGATTATTCAATTTAAAGGTATTACAGTAGATATACTGTCAGTACATATTACATTACTTTTGTCGTATAACTTTTGTCTGTCCTTCTTTATGTATACTCTACTTGTATGTATACTCTACTCTACTTAATGTATGTAATCCTCTACTTTAATAAGATGTCATGTAATCATTGACATCTTATTAAAGTAGAGGATTTAAAAAAACTAAACAGTATATGTGATATTTAATACCAGGGGAATGATCCACAGAACAAGATAAACGCATTATATTCTTTTAAGCAAATACTGTTTTATTTAATTAAATAATAATTCGACAGAATAAAAAGACGTTTCTAATAATAGTGTATAAAAGATATTGAGAATGTCTGTTTTTGTAGGCTATGAATACTGAATAATGGTGACTTTTTCTCTCCACATCATTAGAATTTCAACTCCAAAAAGAAAAGAACGAATGACTGAAAATTTAGCTGTACATTCTTCCCTTTCGTAATTTCATCCCTTTTTAATAAGCGTATTTAACACCGAAAGCGTCGAAATGAAGGGTGGCGACTCCTGGACCAACTGGGCTGTAGGCAACTCCCAAAAGACCGGGTGCGGCAACCTTGGCGACACCGACGGGGGTAGCATGGGCATAGGCAACTGGAGCAGCAACCTTTAAATTCAAACAAAATGGTTCAGTATCTTGGGCTTTTGGAAGAATTACACCAAGGACGCTGGACAATGAGGATATCTTGGATTTTAATTACCTTAGCGACAGCTGGGGCAGCGTAAACTTGGGGTTGGGCGTAAGCAATTGGAGCTGCTACTTTGGCGACAGCTGGAGCCTATATAAATTCACAAGATTCAGTTAGACAAACAGTTTCAAATTACTCTCCAACAAATATTGTGTTTTAGCAAAAAAATAGGTGTATTATAGGGCTTTTACATAGGCGTATTGGGGGTGAGCATAATGTGGAGCCTTAATGACGATAAATATACAGGTATATAAATTATACATGAATATAGATATTAAAAATGTTGATGGAATAAATGTAAACTTACAGCATATGCAAGGGGGGCAGCGATCTTAGCAACGGCTGGAGCGGCGTAAACAGCGGGTTGAGCGTAAGTTGCAACTTTGGCGACAGCTGGGGCCTGTAGAAATATAAGGATTGTTTCATTTTCGGGGATAATGTTGGTGGTTTCAATGAATTTCAAAGAGGAATTAGAGCTCAATTGCCGAGATTTAAAAGATCTTTCTGACAACAATAGCGGTAATAGATCTTGTCAAGACTAATGCATGCGTGTGCTAACGTACGTATGCGTAAGAAGGACCTTGAGCATAATAATGCTGCGGGGCCTTAATGAAGTGGAATAAAACATTTGGAATCAAATATTTCCTACACAGATGTATCTCCTCTATAATATCCATTGATACTTACGGCGTAAACAGCGGGTTGAGCATAGGCCAATGGAGCTGGGTGGGCATAAGTTGTGGCGACCTTGGCGACAGCAGGAGCAGCATAAACAGAGGGTTGAGCATACGCCAATGGAGCTGGGTGGGCGTAAGTTGTGGCGACCTTGGCGACAGCAGGAGCCTGGAAACACAATTCACCATTAAATTCATACGAGTCAAATGATTCAATTAGGAAAGTATATAATTTTTTTTGTTATGTTAGAATCAAAGTGGAAAAGTGGTCGTAGTAAGGATTCAAAAATGTGTACATACATAGGCGTATTGTGGATGAGCATAGTGTGGGGCCTTAATGTAGTTTAATATATAAATGAAACTTTAGCAATCTTAATTTTGAATGTTTATGAATGGATTGGAGAAAGTGAACAACTTACAGCATAAGCAATTGGTGCGGCGACCTTAGCGACGGCTGGGGCAGCATAAACAGCGGGTTGTTGAGCATAGGCCACTGGAGCAGCAACCTTTAAAATTAAACAAAGAATTTAGTATTGATCTGTGCTTTTGGCAGGGGTTTGGAGAATTACGGCATGTGCAGCTGGATAATGTTGATATCCAGCATAAGATACCTTGGCAATGGCTGGAGCAGCATAAACTTGGGGTTGAGCGGCATAAATTTGTGGTTGAGCATAGCTAACTGGAGCAGCGTATGCCTTTTTAAAAAACAATTAACATTTAAATATTTTGTAATCAAATGTTCATTTTAATTTCTCAAATGGAACTTACGGCAACCTTGGCTACGGCTGGAGCGGCATAAACTTGGGGTTGAGCGGCATAAACTTGAGGAGCATATGCTACTGGGGTAGCAATGTTTCCGGCATTAGCCACAGCGAAGAGGGCAAGAACTCCGACAATCTGGAAGACGATTTGGATTTTATAGTATATAAAGATTTTTGTTTTTGTCGGGTTATGTTTTTGAGAAACTGAGTAGAAATTGCGTGTATGATCGTATAGCTTACCTTGGCGAACATGTTGATTTTTTTGATATCCTTTAGGACACTTGTAGTGTTTTTGTGCTTGTGGTTGCTTTGATGGTAACGCTTGAATGATTAGTTAAAAGATTTGTGGTTTGCTTTATATAGGAGGACCGTGGAAGGGTGGATGAAGGGTTATCTAATTCAATGTTATTGAGAAAGAAACCTCATTTAAGGTACTCATCCAGATCACGCAATAATCATTCCTCCAACAACCTCAACCACCCTTCATCCTTATCAACAGCAAACATCATCATCTTTCTTTTCCTCACCCAATCAGGGATCACAGGTAGGGACTCTTTTTAATTGGCAGAATTATTGCGGATATGTCATTTTTAGAATTATTTTAAGCCTTTATTTTAAAAGCAATACATGCAGCAGACATAGGGACAACCAACAAGAATGAAATTGAGAGTAAAGTAAAAGACGGCCAAGTTTATGAGATTACGAACTATATTATGTAAGTAAGTACATTACATACACACACAACAACTACTTTTTAAATCATCATTATTATCTTATTCTTATGCTCCATTCTTATTTTGCTTCTGCATATGCAATCAAATAGGGTTACTAAGATAATTACTTATTCTTTATCTTTATTTCTTTAATTATCATCTTGCATTGCAAGCTCAAAAATCAGATGAACGGAAGTTTCCTTCTGCTGGATACTGGGCTACATCTAATCTCGTGTCCATCCGCATCCCTCATCATCATCTCTCTAGAATGTCGATTTTCAGGAATTATTATAAAACTAAATAAAGCAGCTAAAATGCATTTGTTCCCTCATATTGTTTGATGATTTGAAATTTTGAATAAATAAAGAAACAACAAGACTAAATATGGTTAACCCTGTTATTGATCGTATTGCATTTAGTTGTAGGACGTCTGCAAATAATAATGGGGACATTGATGATGGTTGCACAGTAATATAGTGGTGGTGAGTGTTCATTTAAAATTTGAATACAAGTCAAGTATTCATCGATCAATAATAATAATCTGCTCATTGTGGGAGTGGACACGCCTTGCCCTCAAGCCCCGCGGCTTAAAAATCATCAACACTTCCCTCATTGCGCCATCGTCATCGACCACGATCACACCGACCACGGCCACATTCTCACATTTAAACATTTTTAATAGAGAGGGTAGAGTCAGAGGACGTACAAATCCGATTGTCTTGTCACTCTCCTCTCTTTTACTCCTTATCGTCGTTGTCGTCGTCATCATCATCGTCACATTCATGATCGTCATCGTCATAATTCATAATCTTTTTAATTCTATGTAACAAATGAACGATTCGATGTCTTACTTTGACCTCCATCAATTATATCAGTAATCAATGAATGCAAAGGAACCTTGCATTTTTATATTTCAATTTTAAACCCTTTTCAGGGTGAAATGTTATTCAACATAAGATCCACTATTAGATTCATTATTTTATTCTTTCAAATTGTAGATACAAAATTAAATTTTATATACATTTTTATGGGGGGTAATAAATATATAAGTCATAAAATATAACAAATTGAAACATCTCGCTTATTGTATACTTTTGATTTTTCACTTTTAATATCAAAAATGTAATATGATAATAATAGGGAAACCCCTTCTCGTTGGGTTCTTTTACATGGAATTCAAATTGCAAATACTGGAGAGATTTTTAAATTCATGACAAATACTAAGAGCAACTTTACTTTTTATCTTAATCTATATATTCTGCTGTAGATCAATAATTTCATTGATCTGTTAATGGAAAATGCTAATTAAAATCATAATTGAAATCTTCTTTTTTAAATTATATCTATAGCCACAATTAATTTCTGAGGCGAGGAGACACATGGGATGAGCTGAATAAATGTGAAGGGATGCTATGGATTGTGATCTTGTATTTTGTAATTATTGAATGAATGGATTGATTTCTTCTGATACTGCTTCGTCGCCCCAGCCCACCACCCCACCCTTAATATTTAAATATTAAGTAATTTACTTTTATAGATGAGTCCTTGTGATGAGATTATTCTGGAGTTGTACCTCTACATAGTGTTATTAATTTAATGGGAGTAATTGCAGAAGGCGAAATCTGATCTGATGATGATGATGGTTTTTGGCAATGATGGAAAATGTGCAATTTACCTTTTGCATTGAGATTTAATGATTAATAATGTTATCGAGGAATTGGATCATCTGAGAATCCATTCGATTGCAGCTCAATACTATATTCTTTTATTACATCACAAAAAGTCAGTGGCCTAATTGTTCTTCTTCTCATCTCATCTCTGTGCATGGCTCACTCAATGAACTGAATGAATACTATTATAATAATATATAGGGTGGGGCAGTTATCCACATATCATCCAAAGTACAAGGTGTATTTCCTAATTAAGAGCAGCACACCCTAATTAACATTACATTTAAAGATGTTTATAATATATTCATCAGCTAATGATAATGGTGGGAGTCATTTTGTCTGCTCACATTTCATTACTATATATCCACTGATATACTTTCCCATATATGTATTTTAAGAATAAGAATATTGACCAATATATAGTAATAAGTTAAGCAGATAGGAAACTTGATTAGCTATATTTATTATGTGATGGTGTCAATAATCCCCACAAACCAACAACAGAACAAGACAAATACAAATGCAGTTACATTTCACATGTAAATACCAATACAACAAAGATCAAGAGGAATTAACAATCAATTCTATCCTCTATATCACATGATCATGCAATATTTTCATAGATATAGTATGCACATCCTATAAAGTAATAAGTTATTCATTCAACTTCTCAGCATGAGACAAATCGAATCAAATATGAAATGGATGTTTTTATTTTATTAAAAATTTGTTAATTATAATTGGAAACATGATGAGGATAATTTTTGAAATGAAAAAAATTGTTACAGTCCTTTTTTTAATTTAATTTTTACTTTTGCATATTTTTTATGAGCTGTAAAAACATCTTTCCTTATGCCACCTTTTGATCGTAAAGTAAATAGGTAAACTCATGGAATTTTAAGTTGTTTTGTATCGTACCTAATTTACAACAACATGCACAATAACACAAAAAATCACCCCCGAACATTTTTTTTCATAATAAGTTCAATATAGGTATTTGCATAATAATATAGTAATATATAATTTTGTAAAGAAATGAAAGAGGCCGAGGTCATCATCGTCGTTGTCCACGTCGCTTCGTCATAATCCCCATCAGTTTTTCCATTAACATCATCTGAGATAGATCTCAGGTGGTTTGGTTTTGGGTTACGTAATAAAATAAATATTGGCCGAGTAGTAATGTTTTTCTCGTTTTTTCTAGGAATGTCAATATCAACACAATTATTAAATTACAATTACATATTAGAATATTATTTGTTGTAAGGTGAATTTGAGCAAGGCCATTGTTGCACGTGATCCTCCTGTTCATGAATTTAAGTGATCTTCTTCGAAAATTGATATATAGCAATTATTGTCAACATTAAATCTTCTCTCTCATTGGCATGCAAATGTAGCTCTCGTAAATTACTTTAACAGTGCTCCCTTTATTAATTGCTAATTGGATGATTGCGTTGTGTTATTGACATGTTTTATTGGCTATACATATCTACAATTTGCTCTCTCACCCCTTCTCATTATAATTGCAATTTGGAAAATTCCAATGAAAATATTAAAAAGCCTTTTTTAGGAATTGTTAAATATGAGAATTTAAAAAATAATTAATTTTAAAGCTAATTTAAGAAACACGTGTGATAATATGACAAATGATATGGTATTTGCATGGCATATGATATCTCTCATGCAGCCCTAATAACAACTAAATAGATGAACCAGAAGCAGTTGTAGAGGAGATTATTATTTCATTTTCATTGTTGTTATACATTTCATACGACACGTTTGTTGTTGCAGTTGTGTAAAAAAGTGTAATAATCAATAAACTTAAGCTTTTTTGTGCAATGATAATAACGCAACAATCTTCTTCTACTCTTGTTATGTAGCTTTTTTGGCTCCCGTCTTCTTTAATTGCTCACGTACTAAAAGTAATATGCGACAACTTAATTAATTTATTATTTTGTAATCGTTTTTTTATTAATTCATTGTCAAGCAGTGCATCTAACTAAGTATTATATCACGGTCAACAATCATTAACTGCATATATGCATATATTTCATTTCATTTATTATGCATGCAACATTCCAAAATTCCAGAGCTACAAATTAACTAGTTATATTGCAACTTTACAATTTAATGACTGGTAAAAATTTAAGACAATAAATTAATTTATTTTCATCATGAAATAATATTTGAAAATTCCAAAAACTAATAACCCTGTAGAAAATGCTCCTTAGATATTTACTAGTTCTAATTTGCTCCAACACATAATAAGATCATTTAGCAAAATGGAAGATAAATAGACCTGGGGTATTAAATAACCAACATAGCTAAAGTAAACAATCACGAGTTCATAATTTCATTCCAAAATATAACAAAAATCATATTTTGAAATAATTATTAAAATGTATCTCATGTGTTTTGAGAAGTCTTACGAAGTACTTTTTAATGGGATGAAATTGTAAATTTTACTTACAGCAGCCCATTTCTCGTGATCTGAAGACCACAGGGCATATTATGAAACATAAAGTATTAACCAAGACGCAAAGAATGACACCCAAACAGAGGGATAATAAAACAGTCACCACTTTAGTTTCTTAAACAAAATTTCATGAACATTAAAGCATTGCTAAAAATATTATTAACTCATTGAATCAAAATAGGACCATACAATGTCATAACACTTATACGCATATCTTACAAGAAACAACCCTGTACACTTTGTTAGTCTCGTTGTATTATTTGGTTTGGAACAATCTGGACGCCATTAAAGAGCCCGAACATGCTGGACTCCAGGACTTGGACATATCTTCAAAGGGAAGTGAGTTAATTCATCTTTGAACTCTTCAACGGATGATAAAAATGATGACGATGATGAAACCGGAATGAAACAAACGATTGAGATCGCATTGATTTTTATTCACATTGCCTATTTATATTCTATGCATACGGGGAAATTATAACAAATTATTATTGTCGCAATATGTATAAAACATCACAGGAAGGAAACAAAATTGGGAGACTAAAAGCAAAGTTATCCATAGGATCATTGAGTAAGGAACAAGAATAAAAAGTAAATCTATATTTTTTCCTTGTCAGTTGAAATGTGTTGCATTAAAATTGTAGTAGAAAATATGAAAGCCTTGTGACTTATAAGCATATCCCATCATATTCATGTCTGATGGTTTTACTTTTATGAGTCGTTATCCTTTTCACTGATGTTATGTTACTGTACTTTAGAAGAAAGTAAAATTAAAAGTTAACTATAAAATAATAGGCGTAACAACAAGTTTTCACTTTCTATTTATGTACAAGTATATATGGAGTATGCAATCACCCACCCTGTATAAATAAATAGCACCATAGTAAAATATTTATGTTTAAAATTTTCTCAATATCAATTCATGTTAAAATTTTCTTCTCTAAAAGCTAAAAGCATAATAAGGGAATGTTGTTATATCACGTGGATTAATCGAGAATCTTTTAGCTAATGTTCTTAATCTCTTCCGTTCTCTACCTACTATAAGTAATTAAAAATAGACGTAGTCATTTTGTATTTCTCCTGCATGGTCTCTTGGCGTCATTTCATTCATATGAGAAAGTTGTTGGAGTTGGAATCAAAATTAATCTTCTGCTGCTGCTGCTGCTGCTGGGGCTATAATCGTTTGGAAATCTGTTCACCTTCAGTTCACTGCGCTTTCCTTCTTCTGTTTCTACTATTATTTCAGTTATTTCACCTCCACAACATCAGCATCACCGCCACCACCACCACCAGCAGAACATACTAAAAACTAAAAGCTAATGTTTATTATTAACGTCTCTTTTGTATTGCTAACTAAACTACCACATCCAGCAACTATATATACCATAAAGTCATTCTTCTCATGTCTCGCCCTCTTTCCCCTTGGCCCATCCATGTTCTGTGTTGGAATTTCAATTTAAAATCTATCCCACCTGCTCCATTGTGGACTTCAAAGCTTTTAATTGTTTTTAAACCGGAAGTCTTTGAAGGTTCGATGGGTTGAAGTGAAATTTCTTTTTTCGTAGAAGTCTACTTGTTTCAAGATTTGTCTATTATAAGATGTTGATGAGGGGATATTTTGATAAGCCATGTGTGGATGGGGGTATAAAGTAATTAGATTGTAGTTGGTGTGGTGATGGGGGTAGGTGACTCTGGAAATCCTCACTTGATTACTCATTAAGCCATCATAATCTTTGAGATAAGGATAAGGAAACTTTGCCAGGAGGAATAAGAAATCCCATTACATCCACTCTAATGTCCATCTCTTTAATCACTAAACATACGCTTCATGAAACATTTATTACTTCATACACTCAACTATAGTAAAAGAACCTATAAAGTAGTGGGAGAACAATTGTGAGAAATTTCTCACACTTTTCTCACAAGTTCAAATCCTATTGTAGTCGCAAGGACCAATTTTATAATTTTTCTCTCAAATAATTTTCCAACCAATTTCCCTTATATTTCTCCCAGAAGAGAGAGAAAACTTTCTTTTTCTTAGATTTGCATTAAAGCTCTTGCTTTGGTTTTAATTTTCCATGGCACTGAGGGTTTTTATGTTTTTATGTGTAAAATTTATTATTAAAGTTTCTCCAGTAATTACTTGAGCAAGGGAAGAGAGAACGTGTGACAAATTATGAAATTTTCTTCAAGCTTTGTTCATTAATGCTGACTGTGTAAATAAATATGAGAGTTTATCAAAGATATTTGGTTTCCTTTCTTCAAATGATAATAATAATAATGTGAGTCTTGTTACTTTCTCTTTGCGCTGCTGTTGACGCTGCTGCTGCTGCTAATATATTCCACCAAAAGAAGGGAAGGGGAATATGCTATGCTGGTGTGATTAGCATAATTAAATTTATGTGGCAGGATCACATTAAATATTCATGGGGTCAGAGGTGCCCTTGAGGCTTGGCTTCAATTTCATATGCATCCCCCACAACACACATACTGCTATAAAACTAAATACATTTATCCTCATTCTCATTCCGTCATGTTAATACTAATAATATTACATGCAACATATAAGAAGAAGAAAATTGGAAAATCACATGTACATATGCTTGCATAGTGGAGACTTTTTTCACATTTTTATTTAATATTTATTCTCAAGATTTTAGATTATTATCATCATCATTGGAGACTGCAATAGTATAGTAAGTCGTTGACACTTATTTTAATTAAACTCTAATTAACTGTAATTAAACAAATTCAATCTTTAAATATTCCCAGATAAATTTAGTCATTTGAATAAATTTAGCTAAGGAGTGAGAAAATCATATAATTTTAAAATAAACCCTTTGACGATGTTGATAAAATGATTTGTTAGTTTACTTTTGCATTTTCCAAAGCATGTATATAAATAATTATGAGTTGACATAAAATCGGAGACTATTAATCAAAGAAGTTGTTTTAGCCTTAGATAAGCAAAGCAAATGATAAGTGGCAATGATGGAGGAGGATGAGAGTCAACATATCGATGAGGATGGATGATGATTATTACTATAAGGGATCCATCCACAGTAGAAAACCCATGAAAAGTGAACAAATATTTGAACTTCTCCTCACTTCTACTGCAAATATTATAAAACTACCATTTCAGCAAAATTTCATCTCATCATCGAATCGCATTTCTAAACAAACGGAGAAATGGACCCATAGCCACAACCACTATAGCGGATGGACAGACAGACGGACTGTCACTAAATACAACTCCTTCAATGCATTTTATTTCCAGCCCACGCTCATCTTCTCAGAATATCTTAGATTTCCAACTCTACATTAGGAAATTATTATTTACATTTACTCACGTAAACAGAGAGAAAATAAAAATACCTAATTGAAAATCACCTTATATTGAAGAGTGTGAAAAATATCTTCCGAGAAAACATTAAGAGAAATGAGTCCCTGTAGAGAAGAAAAGGCTTCTTCGTCGAATTCAAACTGTATATATCTTATAGGAAATTAAAGATGGACTTTATATATGTACTAAACTTACTTTTACTGTTTTACTATAGGTACAACAGTTTTAGTATTGAAATTTCAAATTCTCAAATGGTTATTTTTATCTGACATTTACAATACACATGTTCACAAGAAGAAGACTGAGTTACGACTTTCTCCAATTCGATTACTGCAAGTTTTTCTTTTCATGTCAAAGTATTTTACTGCATTTCCCAAAACAAAATGCCATCATATAACATATATAAAAGAATTGAAATATAGTGTCGTCCATCAGCTACGTCATTGTCATGCATGTTGCCATTTAATTTTTAGGTAAAAGTTGTCATTTCCAATGTCAAATGTTTTCTTGTGCATCAGAAGACAAGAAGTTTCGCTTTTCCCATCAGGGGATTTTCCATTGCATAAGACTCATTTCCGTAAATAAATTGCTATAGTAGTAGTGGTGGTGAATATGAGTACTGAATAAAGTGAATGCTATTAGAGTTAACGACACGTGAAGATATTTTTGTGGTCATAATGCAGATGAGTGTTATTATTATATGGTGAGTGAGTGAGTGAGTAGTGAAAGTGAATGGAGATAAATGCACAAAAGATTCCATACCACTGCTATATATTATATACTGTTATGCACTGTATAGGCTAGTAGTAGTAGTAGTAGTAGTGCTATATTATGGACCATCTCCATCATCCCATCGGCCTTCTTTCAAGTTTGTTTAGGAAATAACTTTTCAAGGAAGAAGAAGAAGAGTTGTAAATAAATCTCAGATATTGGTTCCATACAACCACCACCACATCATCAGAATTGCCAAGCTCTTTGCTCTGGAGAAGTCTGGAGAAAACTGGACAACTAACTTCTTCTGTGTCAATATAAAAATACACAACTCCTTTATACAACATTCACATCTCCCTTTTCTCAAGATTGAACGAAATGTTTCGCATTCCTCAAAATACCAACAGAATATCATCTCATGAATTCTAGGGTGAGGCTATCTTTTCAAATTTCTTTACTCTCACTGGGATATTGATACATTGCATTGATAGGCGGTTAAATTTGGTCATAAATGGCGTAAATATATAAATTTCATCATTGTATTTGAAAAAGTTTTTTTATATTCATTTAGAGATGAGCCCTGTATTTATTTCTATATAATATGTTATGTATTTATTTTATGGGTATGCTATGCTACGTAGTTGTTGGACATGTCCAGAGAGAATAAAGAGAACACAAAAGATTCCTTTGATAGAGGAAGAAGACTGCTGGAGTATTTCAGTTATGCGATAGAAATTTGAAATTTCCTCACAAAGATCCATAAATTATTCCTTGTACTAGTGATGCTGCTACTCTGCTGTTCTGGAGACTACAGAAACACAGCAACAGCATCTCTCAAACTAAACTTTCTCCAGTTGAGCATCTTGTATACTATGTATATAGCACTATGTGTACTTCTCCTATGGAATGGGTGCATTTTTCACATGCTTATTAAAATCCCTCTATGATAACTGATATGATGGCAGTGTAAGTTATGTTCTCTCTCGATGCTATTTATATAATCTACCTGTCTTTTTCCCTCCTCTCTTGTCTCCTCCAAGTGGAATGTGAATGAGACAACAACAATTTACAATCTACAAGGAGAAACTAAACTCCATACTATAAATAAAGAAAATAATATTGATCTCTTTTGCCATTTTAATTTGTAGAACACCTTTAAAATAAAAGGCTTATTCCAATTTTATCTCATGCAAAATATTACAAGTCTTTGAAAATAAAACGTGTTTTAGTTTACATTAGAAGAGGTTCAATTAAAAGGGGATTATACACTTTTCTCATTATCAGACTACTGATACTATATATAGTTACCACCAGTTAGGTTAATGTACTTTAGACGTTTCTCTTGGAGAAAAAGTTTATACTAAAACTAAATACTCAAAGTAAATATAATCATTTAACTGCAACTGAAAAATTGAATATGGAACTATGCACATGTAAAACACAGATTTTTTTCCATTCCAATCAATTTAATCTTATTTTTCTATTGCCTTTGGTTGGAATAAGGTTTTTTTACTTGAGGAATAGAAATAAAAACCCAATTTGCTTGCCAATTCGTGCGGCTTATTTTTGCTCAATTAAATTAAAGCCAAAGGAAATTAAATATAAGCCAGTTGAAGGTGAACAGTTGCTGTAATCTTTCTTATGTTTTTATATAGTGGTGTAAAAACCAAATATAAAAAATCCCTCTGCTAAAAAAGAATGACTTCTTTGTCCTCTCTTGTGCTAGGGCTAAACCTAATTAATCCTTATCGTAATTCATCCTTAGCAATACTGATATCTGTACATTATAATATATTATAATAACAGAGTGCCATAAAAGTCGGGAGTTTTTTATTCTCAATAAAATAAGAGATTGTTTAGTGAAATTGAATTTAAAACGGAATTCTTTGCGTTGTGAAATGAAAAATTTCTCATTTACTTTTTGCACTTCTTCGTCTTCTTATATGATGATGACACGTGATGAGAATGAATAAGTGGCTGCTCTATATAATACAATATATATATATATATAATATCTATATGTATAGGTATATCATCTGAGAAGGAGAGAATTGTTTTGTAGCTTCTTTTGCACTTGGTTTTAGGTTTTAGCTTGTGTTTTCACTGACTCTCTGCTTCTGCTTTTAGTTTTACTCTACTTTTGGAGAAATTAGAATTCCAAACACATTACCCTATATATATATACCATATATAGAGGGAGAAAGCATAAGTTTCTCCTCTTTAAACTAAATGCCATGTAGAGAAACAAAATGTGTCATTCTACAGATTCTACTACTTAAACATTATACATTATAGTAGTAGTTTGTAATGGAATGATGCTATGTACTATTGCCACGATTAGTCTCTCAGAGAATCTTAACACTAGTAGACAATGACTAGGGATAAATTAAATGCCCAACATATTCAACTACATAAATTGTGGCTAAATTTATTTCCACACCACCACTTTCATCCATTTTGACATGCAAGAAGAAATTCCTTTCTCCTTCCTTTTAAATTTAAAATACTCTTCTTACTTATTTCTTACAACTGGAATAGAAATTAGAATGCACAGCACAACACCAAAAGAACAAAAAGAACAAGGGTTGACGAAATTCTTCAACAATTGTTTTTTCTCTCTCTAAATTTTGTCCACTTCAATTCAATAAATGGAGAAGAGTGACATTATTGTTGGAAATGCTAGTTTTGACACTAACTCAATACTCAATCAATCCCAGAGAGAGAGAGAGAGAGAAATAAAAATAAAATCATGAAAAGAATAAATCAAATGGAGTTTTACTTAAATTAATTGTCCTTGTTTAGATTTCCATGAGAGATTAATTACTGTCATATGCTACATGATGAAGGGTTGATCGTTCATGATGATGATGAGTTTCTGGATATAGCAAATGATTATATGCAGAAAGCAATTAGCATCTGTTGCTCACCTTCAGGAACTTGATGCAAAGGAGGAATCTTCCTACTTGTGACTATTTTTAGTCATGTATATAGAATACCTATAGGCATATTGTATATAACTATATATTGTTAGTAGTCTGCGGGTGGCTCTTCGTCTGTGGTATAGTAATCCCATTGCTTCGTCCTTTGATTACTTTATTCTTCTTCTTTTGGATGAGAAAGTGAAAGTCTTTGTGATTTTTCCTTAAGAGCTTGACAGAGACCCTTTTCTTGTGTTAATTTACCTGTTCTTTGAAGTCGAGGGAATTAATTGCAAGTTGTCCTCTTCCTTCGTCATCATTCTTGCGCTATATAGCTGCCTCTATTTATAATAAACCATCAATACATGTCATGTCAAAGGCTCATCATCCTCATCAGACTCATCATACCATTCCAAAGAAAAGATCCCAGATCTAAAGATGAGAAGTGATTCCATGTTTTCCATCCCAAATTTATAAGGAGATTGTTATTCATCTTCTGTATTAATTGCATAGAAGATTGGAATGACTTTATTATTAGAGAATGTATATAAAATTACATAGAAATGTTGTACTTTGTGGTTATGACTATACTAATATTATGATACCCTTCCTGGCTATTGCAACTAATTGAAATTATATTCATTAGAATTTCAAGGGAAATGAAATTGTTAATTTTACAGATAGAAAATATCTCTAGTTTGCGCTTGTAATTAGTGGGTGCTTTGGTTTTGGTTTCAATAGCACAATGAAATAAATTTCCAATACTTTATAACCATATTATATCTGTGGGGTGTTTATTATATATAGATTGATGTTAATTTGGAAATTATTACCCCATGAAAATAAAGTAACCAAATAAGAGGGTACGTAATTCTTTATTCGTTACGTATAACTGTTCGTCTTAAATGTCAATCATAGTCAATCATATAAGCTGTAAAAACATAGTAATGGAATATAGAGGATTTAGTTGGAGTTTTAATTCCTCTAGTTAATCCATGGATAATATATGTAGATATATAGTGCGAGCTGTGAGATTAAGTACTATTTTTTGGATGAGAAAGTTAAAAAAAGTGAACTTTAGGAATGAATGGTTATTCAGTGTTTCTGTGGTTGTCTGTTATATTGGTTATGCTTGGGAATCTCAAAGGAAGGACAATATACTACCACGAAATTCCATGAACATGAGGAAAAGGGAGTGGAAGGAAGTTCAGCAGCCACAGTCACAGTTTGGAGAGGAAAGAGAAAAGTGCTACACACTACTACTACAACTACTAATAGAAGAAGAAAAGTCTCATCATCTAGGCCAAGAGAAATCTCATTTATCTCTGTGTTAAATTACAAGTTACTTGAATAAAAGTATTATTCTTGTGTGAAAGTTCCATTGCAATGGCATCCACAACAGCAGCAGCATCCAAATCATTCTGGAATACGTCAACAACTCTCATCCTTCTTGCTCTAGGTAAGAAAAAGAAAACTGTCAAATTATTATATCAAACAGATTTTATTTAACAACTGTCAACCATTTATATTCTCCCTCACTCATAATCGCCATGATTTCAATACACTTATAGAATTATTACAAAAGCAGCCATGGTACGGTACTTTAGTTTTCTTTTTATTTGACATATGCTTATCAAACACTATTCAAATTCAAATGAAATATTAAATGTCACCATCAGTCTCTTGACTCTTGACACAGACTCTCATCGTCTCTGACATGTGAAATGAGAAAGTAGTGGAGGAATTATATAAAAAATATATCAAATTCACATCTAAATAAAAATCATTTGGGGTAAAATGAGAAATCCTATCACTTTACTACTTACTTTGAGAATTATTTGTAATCTCATTTACAATTTGAAAAGAAAAGTATTGAAAAGATTTAAGGAATGAAAAATTAGTTTAAAATACTCTCGCATTATAAAACTAAACTACGACTTATTGCTTCAAGTGTTTTTAGCAGAAGATGTAACAAAGCTGTTTAAAATCTTATATACTTACTTATGGAGTATATATTGTGGATGGCTAGGTTGTGGTATATTATTGTTATAAATCCCACCACAAGAAGAAACTAAACTAAGAATGTTTCAATGAAAGAGTTTTTCTTTTTTTCTCTGTTAAAGACGTTTCTTCCTTAAGGGTATAATTTGTATAACTCTCAAGAATCTTCTTCTTCTTTAAGTAGTCTTTCTGATACTTTTTTCAAGGGTTTTTACTTTTAGTCAAATTTAGATATTCACAGATAAAGAGCCCAGATGACAAAACTTTCACTTTATTCAAGAACATATAGACACATGCACACTTCCACTTCTCTTTCAAGGGGCAACTTGATACTTCGTGGCAAAGAAACACATTAAATATATGTATTCACAACTAATGAAATGAAATCAATGTTTTATTTTCCAAAGGTTTGGTTTACTATACCATCATCATCACCAATGTAATGATGATGATGGCCGTGGCATTGAAGAGTATGATTTTCACCCCTTAATGTTCGTGTCTTTGTTTATTTCTTTTTTCCTTCTCCTATAAAGTGAATAGAATGAAGAACGTATTACGAAGGTGCATATATAAGAATATAGAGGCTATATGCAGCATAGCTATTAGTTTTCACAAACAAAGAATATATACTAAATGTTTTTATGGTTGATTGTTTAAAGGGAAATCTCAAGTTTCATAACTTTCTCTTGACTTGAGGGAATCTTGAGGGAATACAGCTACTTGGATCTATAGTTATGTATGTATATAGAGTGATAGGGATCCATGTTCGGATCAGTTCTCAGTTCAATTCCTTGATATCATAACAAATTCTATGTTCAGTTTAACTCTAGAACTGTTGTTATTGTTTTTACTTTCACTACGAGACATTCTCAATTCATTTTCTTCTGAATTTGTTTCTCTTTCTGTTTCTGTCACATTTCTTCTGCTCAGCTCAAGTTAGGTTAGAGGTCAAAGCAACTTCCCATTTAAAATTGAAATGAGACTGTAGAGGTATTACACTATGGGATTTATTCAGGTATTGTAACATATTTCCTCTATTCCATATCTAGCTCTACTCACAGCAGTTCATTTTAGGTGGTCGGGTCAGGTTAGAGTTCGAAGCAGCTTTTCATTTAAAATTAAAATGAGACTGGTTCCTCACTGTTTAAAATGGATTTAATAGGTAAATTTCTTGTTTCTTATGCACCCTGTACCTTCTATCATATAATATATATTGTATAGGTGGATAGAAGAAGGAAGCTTGGGTTGCTTGTTGTATCTCTTTGTCTGTTGGAGACAGATGCTTTGGCCTGCAAAAAGGAAGTGTCAAAAAATCATTAGACTTTGCTCTGATGAACTTTCTCTCTGCGGAATTAAATCCAACGCAAGAAAAGAACATAACATTGTTGTTGTTGTGATGCACCACATTTTCCCATCATAATAATACACCACTTTGGTTTTTCCAACCAGGACACGAGATCTATGGAACTTTTTTTTTCTCTCTGGAAATAAAATTTTCTCAATCTTGAAGAGAATAAGTTTGTTTTGTTGTCAACAAGTTAGGAGAAGAACAGACAGCAGCAGCAGTAGTAAAAAAAGAACTTTGAATGGAAAACTACTTTAATTGATAGAATTATTGAGAGTTTTACTTTTGCAACTGAGAGAACTGATGAATAATACATATATAGCCATGTATCCTACCTATATAGAATTTATTTCTCCAAATACCAAGGGAGGAAGTTATACTATGCTTATGCTAATGAAATAAAATTAGTAAAGAATATCTCCACTTGTACTTGGAATTACAAATTACATCATTTCCTCACAATAATATAATATGCTAATCTGTTTCTCTAGAATTAAAGCTATAAAATAAATAGAATTTTATATTTTCTAGATATTTACTCTCAGTGCGTTGAAAGATGAAACAGGGTTAATAAGTCTGTAAATATAGGGGGGTAGTTTGATACAGATATGAGGTAGTATATTTAGAATTATGGAAGTAATTACTTTCTCCATGGATGAGAAAGCAATTTACTAGTTGTATTAAGAGAAATCCAAGTAAGAGTAAAAACGCTTTTATGGAATTTACTTTGGAATGGAACGAATTTAGAGGAAATCGTATATGTAATATGGAATTGTAACATTGTAAAGCGTGCATGGACTTTCTAAGCTTCCTTACTGCTCTGGAAGATGTGATAATGTAATTTAGCCTTAGCAATAACAGCATCCCCAGTATTGGAACTGGAATCCTGGAGGGAAATGGAGGGAAAGTACGTGAAGCTCATGGAAATGAGACTTGTGTGTCAATTGGTAATTGATCAAGTAATTAGTTACTAATTGGCGACTTTCCAACGACACGCCGGAAATAATATTACCCTTACAACACATCCTATATACAGTATATCAGACTTTTGGTCATCCGGCAAACTTTTCATCATTTCACGCTAAAAGCTCCATGAATTGAAAGTTCTTTGAAAATGAAATTCAAAACACTTACTTTCCTTCATTCAAATACCCCTTTCATAATATTATAGACAAATGGTTGTGGAAACAACAAAACTAAATAGTACTATAAAATATTGTACGATATCCCTGTTCATGGAAATATTCTCCAACAGTATTTTATATTTTATATTATATTTATCTAGTCTGCTCTTTACTGCTTGAATTGGAACTTGCAAGTTGCCTAACTAACTGGACTGGAAAGAATTTCCCTGAGAATTCTTTCCAAAGCCAAAAACATATATTTTCTACTACATAGCTTGAAAATCAACTTAAAAATTGTTTCATACAAGTAACAGAACAGGAAAAAGATTTACTGAACTGCTGAAAACTGTTGGAACTCTTTACATGAATTGTGTGTATTTCTTGGGGTGTAAAATTGTCAAATTGATTTCTTGACAATTGAAATATTACAAGGGGTTAGTTTTGAAGTTGGGGTGGCATTGGATTGGAATCTTTTTTGCTTGATTAGTTGTCAGAGGGAGTGAGATTCATAAAAGATGTTCTTCTTCTGATGATGATGACCTCTTTTTCAATGCACCAGGGTTCCAATAAAATACTCTCTTTGAAACTTTATTCAAAATTCAAATTGTTCAATGAATCAATGAATATCATTCTGATCTGAACTCTGGAATATAAGACTCTTCTGGAAAGGAAGGGAGTTGAAAAAGACAAGTGTTTATAGAATTTTGTGATTGTGATTGAAAAACACTGGTTTATAATATGGGAGTCGCAGTGGATGAGAATTGAAACCCTATTTTTAGCAATTTCTTTAACGACATCCTTCTCTTCAATCAACTTCCACTCATAATCATCTGCCATTGTCTTCTGCGCGTCTTTCCAACCAAGAAAAGTGCATCTGAATCTCATGTTCATATTATTATTATCCTCCACCAACCAACTCTTGTACGTATATACTGACGACTGAGTGACAGCACAGTCCTATTCAAAATTTCCTTCCTTGACAATGAAAACCTTGAAACTCTTTTAATCTCTATAGTAGTCGGGTGAGGAACACAGCAGCGGTGAAGAAAAGGAATCTTCTTCCTGTGCATAATGAATTTATCCCTTTAATCCCTTCCAACCATCATACTGTATATATGTATTCTACCATACCGCTAATTAAGCTGCATGCGTATACGGATTTTTATTGGATTTTCCGAGCAGGGGAAAGCACAGATGCTATTTTTTCTTCTTTTCTTTTTCAGAGTTGAATAGTGTTATTATATATGGGATGGCCCCATGGGGAAGTGACACTACCACCAACCAAGGAACCGTACCATTACCATTAGCATGTTTGGTTTGGTGCAGTGCGCGTTGATTTGCTCATGAAATTGAATAAAGAATTAGTGGTTTGCAGTCTTTCGTTAATTAACTCGTTAGTATTCATCGGAGAAATAAATCCTTCAAAAAACCCAAAGGGACCCAAACTTCAAGCAGGCTGCTAATTAAACTACTCTATATTTATCAGGATAATAATTATGCACACCTCCTCCACTTTCTCACACTCTCATGCATTAACTCAATATCCCATATAGCACCACCACAATACCCTAATATATATGGGGCATATTAATACGAAACTACTAATTATTTCAAGTTTTTATTCATCCTTTTGTCCTTAAGAGTTCTTCCCAAATCTTCTTCCTCTTGTTCTGGTTCATTCCTCTGGTTAACTACGTAGTCTTAAGGAATTACATTTTATTAAGATATCTTACACAAGATAGACTTGACTAAAGGTTTAAATTAATAATGGATTAATATCCTTGAAGTGGTTTACTTTCCATCTCATCCACTCACATTCTTCTTACTTTAAATAATCCAAAAGGTATTGAAAGTTTCAAACTTTTTCCTGTAATAACTTTACCATATTACTAAGGAAAAGTCAAGGAGAGAGTAATAAACCCAAGTAAAATCCGTGTAACATAGTAGTGCTAATTATTACGTTTTCAATTCATGTACTAAAAATCTTAAAACAAGAATCATCTAAAGATATATTAGAACTTATGTAACAAAGCAAACGATTTAAATGAAACCAAAGTTGATTGGGGTTGTATTAGGAGGTAATTTACAAACTATTTATGACATTTGATCTCAGCCTTGACCTAAACAGTGAAAACAAAATTCAAAAAGTTGAATCCTTCTTTAAGGTCAACAACGGGAACAGTCAGACAAGCAGACAGACATAGGGATACTATAAAGTAGTTACCCCCCATTAATAACGATATTATTATTATGAACCGGATAAAGAAACCGATCTCAAATTTCTCCCTTTTAATACGTGCTCATGAAAATGGGATGCTTTCAGTATTAAAATACGGATGATAACATTTTCACCCAAGGACACCTAATAATATTAATATAATAATAAATCTATGGGGAAATTTTTCACACTATTTAATTTTCTTTTTGATTGAAAACTCAAATTCAAGGACGGAAAATATTTATCCATGTGAAAAGTTGATAAATTCTCGTGTTATATGCAAGACGATAGGAGAATCACTTTCGTTAATTACAAGTAGAAATTATTCATCCTGTCATTCCCCCTTAAGAGAATAATTGACTTAAAAAAAGAAAATATCCATGTAATGATTTTTTTCAAAATGAGGAATTGTTTTAAAATTCAATCCAGGGAAAGAAAGTAATAAAATAGATTTATTTAGAAGTAGAAAAGAATTTCACTACTGCGTTGAAATGAATTTGTCATTTGGGAGTCACAAATAAAAGCCATTAACCATTGACCATGATGATGACGATGGTGCTACATAAAGCTATAAAGCTACAATATAGCATATACCCGTAGGTATAGTACTTTGTTGGTGAAAACAGTCCATATAATACAGATATAATGAATCAGTGAGAGTGAGAGAAAGTTGTTTTGTTGCAATAGCCAAATATTTATTGGCACATCCTGCTGCGTAGTTAATTTATCTTCCCGTTAAGTAAATCTTTTATAAAAAAACAACACACTTATAGCAAAATCCCTATACATCCTATACATCCATCAATCAGATTTAATTGCCATTGAGATATAAAAAGTTAACATTGTTGGATTCCAATGTCGTCTATCTTTCCACATTGGATGGAAACTTTTGTTTTAACTTAAAAAACTAAGGGACATTATTTGGAGTGAAGGATTTATTGGGATTTTTCGGACATTTTTACGTGTTTCTTTAAAACTTGCTGCTCTTCAATATCTGGTGGTGTGAGTTAATCGGATGCCGTGTCTGAAACTGCGCAAAGAGAATTATTACTATGTAGCAAAGAATGGCTTTTACTGGCTTGTCCTTTTAAATTTAAGCCTCACCTGACACCACAAAAGACAAAGACAAGTCATCATCATCTTATACAGATATATAAGTACGTGTATGTTATAGAAGTAAATGTGGCAGTAGTAGTAGTAGTGCTTGAGTGAGTGAGTAATGAAGGTGAGTGTGATTTGAAGATGTCAAGAATTCAAAAAGTGGAGAGGGAGTCATTTATTTTATTTTATGGTCTCTAAGATTTATATTCCAAATGGAAGCTGCTAGTGAAAATACCCGCATTCCAACATTTTCAACCCGACTTTTCTGTCTTTAGGCATATTTATTTTTTAAAGACACAAGGGACTCATTTCCTACAATCCTCCTCCTCTTCTACTCCCTTCTATTTCTATCTTGAAAGATCAGGTCAATGAAATGGCGTATGTTCTATGATTTAGTGGGAATTTTTTATAACATCTTCTTTTAATATAAGTCAATTCAATCCTTAATTTAAAAGGGGCTGCTAGAAGTTGTTCATTGGTGAGTTTTGGCAGTGACCCTTTCATGTCACTACTATTATATAAGATATTACCCGGGCGGGAGAACGGCAATGAACAAAAGATCCCACGCATTCGTTGCCATCAATTAGGAAATTTTATTCGTGCAGAACAAAGGGTGACATTGTTTGGTGGAATACAATGCTGAGTAGTAGTATTGTGCACAATGGATGAATTATATACACCCTCATAAAGCACCATGAGTAGCTATATATAATCCTCTAAGTACTTTACACAAAAACATCATCATCCTCATCATCTATGTGCAAAAGTAAAAGTGGAAGCAAATCGCTCTCTTTATAGTATTGACAGCAGAATGTAAATATTGTATTCCTTTAATGATAATTGTTTAAATTTAAAGCCTAAGCATAAAACAGATCTATGTTCCATATTACAGGGTTCCATAATGTTCCATAAGATTTAATTCCCAAGAGTATAGAACAAAGGATTTGTGGTTGATGGGGGTGAATTGTTCCATGACATATTTTACTATTATAGAATTCATTCCTCACGTATTGTTTCCTTTACCCTTTGGCCTTTAATATTACTAGCAACTACATCAACAACCGTACACTTGAAATGTGAGTATTTTAATTATTTGAGAAGGAAGACAAAACCATTGTTTTCAACGTGAGCTAAAAACAAGAAATGCTGCCCTTTCCTTAGTTGAAGCACGTCCTTTGATGAGAATCACAACAATTATAAACTCTAATAAGGAATATTATTAGAGCACTATATATTATATTCTACTTGGATCCTTTCTCTTATTGTTATTGTAGGAAGAAATAAAAGGGAAATTTTCTTAATGCAACTTAATGGAATACTCAAAAAAACCAACCAAGAGAATTTTCCAGATTTAAAAACTTTCATTTTTAAATTAGTGGAGTACTTAGGTAATTGAAGTTGGGTTCATTATAAAACAAAGGCAATTGATGAGAATGAGAAATGTCATTTTATGGACAGAGGAGGAGTAAAAAAAATGACGAAATTCTGTATGTGTTGTCATTGTCATCGCCATGTCATGCAAGTTGAGTTGTCTTGTCATCTCTTTTCTTGTTGTTACCTTCTTTTCTTGATTGTGAATCTTCCTGCAATGAAAGTTTCTCTGAAAGTTTCTATATTATGCAAAATTTAGCCTGGCTTATCTTTTCCTCTTGGTGCTGAAGGAATACAACAAGGTAGTACTTGGTGACGCAAGATGAGATAGAGATGAGAAGATGGTGAAAGTATATGAATAAAATATGTTTAGAGTTTCTTTGGTCGTACGTTGAGAAGAAGGAAACTTTCTCCCTCCACTGCTACTAGTACTACTACTACTAGTAATAGTAGTAGTTGTAATACTAAGTAAAGTAAAATAAAGTAAGTAAACTCTACGGATTGAAAAGCTAATCGTTTCTTCTCCTGAAAGAAAGACATTGATGGCTGCTATTCCTATTTCCCATAGTATATAGTGTCTACAGAGCTTTTATTTTAACTTTAAGCAAATAGATATAAATAGCCTTGGGTAGTAGGTGCAATATTTTATTTACACAAACTTGTTGTTTTTATTCATCGTAAAAAACCCTATTGGGTCCTTTGCTCTCTTCTAAACACAAAACTCCACTTTGCTTTTTATTTTATACTATACCATAGATAAATACAAGTCACAAGGCACTTTTTACTTTCAATATAAATTTCAATGAAAAACCCAAGAACGGGAATCCATTCTCGGAGGAGATGGCTTTTTTGTTAATTTATTTAAAGATTTAACAGCAGGTAAAGCGCGAGGCAGTCATTGGGAGAGAAGTATGACATTTTTAAATTGATTAATTTTTAAAGAAAAGAATCCCTTAATCTTTTTTCCATATAGTATTTTTGAATTGGTTAACTTCCAGTCAATTTGGAGAATTCCCTCTACAAGTATATAGAATAAGAAGGGTTGTGATTTTACGAGCTTGGTGGAGGGAAAGTAAAGGAAGTGGCGTTAGATTGGATGTTTTGCTTGTGAACTGAAGTGAAGAGAACGTTCTACTTTTTTACTCTTCTTCGTTGTAAGTAATAAAGAGTGAAAGAATGTTTTCCAGAGTGACAAAGAAAAGAAAGTGTTGAGAAGGGACCACGCTTTGGCTATAATTCAAAATGAGATTTCCATATCACTGCTTTCACTTTCCACATTCAACATTACTACCTATACTACCTATAGTATCTGTAGCTACCTTAAGAACAAGATGCGAAATTTTGCGAGAAAAATAAAAGTTTTCTCACCACTACTACTACTACTACTACTACTACTACACAAGGGTTTAACTTTTAGTAAATTTTATAATCCTTTCAGAATCCTTTATCATGTAAATGAAAGATTCCAAAATAAGGGAGGAAATATGGACTCGAGTAGTTCAGTTGTTTAGTGGTGAATACATACATATGGATGGATGATGAATTGCTAATTGCTTGAGAATCAAGTTGGCAGTGGTGTGGGATGTAATAAATAATAGAGTCCCTGGGGAGTTGATTGCAATGTTGAGTTATGAAAGTACTGCAACATAATAATATGCAAGTAGACAAGCATTTGTAATGGGAAGTGACGCTGGACTATGGACCAGTTGCACCCAACAGGGTCCCCATAAAAAACAGCAACTCTACAAATCCTTTTGAAAACTACTCTCCGCAACTACAGGGGTCCGCAATCTCTTTCTACAACAACCACTAACTTTAAGGAAAAAATAACAGGAAAAAAAGAATCTTTCCCTTCTCTCTCTCGAATCATTCCACCAAAATCAAACATTTTATTACTATAGGAGTATTTTGAAAAATAAATTAAACCTACTCATAAAAGGATACTTTTACGAATTGAAAAAAGAACATAGAATTTTAAGTTATAGGTCAAATAGTCATGCTTTCTTTGAAGGGAAAGAAAAATACCTAAATTCTGACATATATATATCAGAATATTGCCATATGTATTGCCAAAAAACGTAGTAAAAGATCTTCTCCTCTTTTTTTGCCAGGATCCTTTTACCATTAATCAATTAAATGTCTTTGAATTGAATGGAATTTTAAATTATTCAAATAATATATTATCTTCCATCTATTTAAAAATGACAGAGCTGAAATTCTATATAAATGTTAAATAATTCATAGGGGATGTCATCAAATAGATAAATCTTTCAAATACATATTTGAAACATTTTCATTTCCTTTTTTATTTTTCACTACAATCTACAAATTTATATTTAACATTGTTAGCTGATGACACGTTTTCATTCTCACTTCCATCTTCTTACCTTTCTTCCATGGATCATTACAAAAATAGGGTGGGAAATAATTAAATGAAGTTTATATAGTTGTACAATTTATTATGGATGGAATCCATGTAAATTCTTGGAATATAAGTTCTATAGGTACACATGGAGTAGGGATTGGTTCGAAGATGCGCTTTGTACTAGTTCAAATGCTTATATGGTTCACGAGGGATGTCAAAAGTTCAAATGACAATTAAAGTATCAAATTACAGTGTTTGAGAATATTGATTTTAATTTTATTCCTATATCATTCAGGTGACTCTGTTACCTAAAGGTTATAAGGTAAAATGTCAATTAAGATAAAAATAAATTTAAAGCGAATTGCTTTTCAGGAAAAGTTTTGATTCTGACTTTAATTTTGACATTAGGTGCCATTTAGTTAAAATTTCACCCTATCGCAGTATACAATTTTTAGTTGGTTTATTCTACAACATTATTATTTAAGTCATGCCTTTGTAAACTTATTTTTAGAAATTTAATTCACATTTATCTACAAGACAAATGAGATTATCCTCTCATAAATGTATTTTTCTCCTCATCTCAAATAAAATAATGGAAAATAAAATACCTCGTATAATTTATGCCGTTGTACGTAAATTTATTTGACGAATACTGTATAGCTTGAGCTGATTTGGGAGGGGAGACGGAAGTAAGGGTCAGTTGTCGCTTATCTGAGGCCAGGAGAGAGTTATCTTGTGTTGTGTCAATGTAAAGGCTCTACAATTGGATCCTTACTTCCTTCCTCATCTTTAACCCATTGCTCCAGATCATATTATAATTTATATATCTTCTCTGCGGAAACTGCAAATTCCTGCTAAACTTGTTATTCTCTTCATCTGCTGTGAATTAGTTCAATAGATTTGTGTTTATATTGAATTTGTTGTTCCTTTATTGGATTTTGCAGCAGCATGGCACAGAGTTTTAATTTTAATCCTTTAGCTACTGCTACTACTACTATAGTTTTATAGTAGCAGTAGTGAATAATGGTGGTGATTAAAAATAGAATTTAGTTGAATTTCAAAGGGAACATTGTTTGTTTGGGTAAAAGTGCATCTGGAGAAGGAATGAAATTGAATGGATATTTGTTGGTGAAAGTAAAACTGCTGCAAGTGAAGCTAAAAGGGGAGAAAGTAGAAAGAGTCGAAAGTTGAGGATTAACTTAAATGGGAAATCATTAAGAGCAACATCCGCCGCTTTCCACTTTTATTCCATCAGACTCCATGATTATACTACTACTGGATAGCTATAGCTATATATATATAGTATTTAGTTTAATCCCTCCGTAATCTTTTCAAGGAAACGACCACCTTCAAATCAACTCCCCATCTAACTTATCATTATAGTCAAGTCAGTTCTCAAACTAAAGCTTCTCAAATAGTAATACTACAATACTGCTCATGGGAACTACTATCATTCCATTTCTATGGGCAGAGAAAGATCATTTCACAATCAGCCACTTTACTTTTACTATAATATATATGTCATGAGCGTACATTTATATAAATCAAAATCAGTCATCTTTTATATGGTTTTGGAGGGTTTTCTTCAAATATTTTCCCTGAGGAGAAAATAAACACTTATGTTCCTTGGACGAAGAAGTGTTTTAAGTTTTTTATTGTAGCCATATACGATTGTGAACATGATGCAACGGATGATTGGTTCCACAACAGATGCTCCGACATCTCCTAAACGTTCTTTGTCCACTCCAACAGAGTATACAAAGTGGACACCTTTTATCAGCAAGTTGAAAAGACATACACCAAGCCATAAATCAATATACCCTGGGGCTTTCTGAAATATTTAAAATACATTGGCTATAAACATATATTGTTTTATACATTTATTCATAATTTTTAAATATAAAAATAACCTTGGTAATTCCAAAGAGAAGAAGAACAGCAACAAATAGTTCTGCAGCCATGTATATTAAATACAGGAGAAGGATACTTAAGGAACTTATTATTCCATCCTCTTCTTCACTCCCCACTAATATTAATTATATAAAGATTATTAGTATTTTAATATTTTAATTAGCAATTATTACATTGCACATAATGAATTACTTATTTCATCGTTGTCTGCATCTTTATCTTTATCCTGGAAAAGAGCCTGAGCCAACCAAACTCCCATAATTATGGCCGTGGAATCCAAGATCTATGTAAATTGACAATGCAAATTGTACACTAAAAACGCTTGCAATAATTAATAATTAAACACACCATTGTAATACACCATTTCAACTTACAATATCCAAAATAGCCACAAACGTCACACCCATTGTTAAACTACGAGAAATTTTATTATGTTGTGCCATTCTACAAAACATATATAATTGCAGGGGAATCAATTTAAAAAATGAATTAAAAAGAAAATTTAAAATTTAACGAAACTACATAACATATATTAGCGCCTTGAGTATATTTCATATTTGCATTTGATGATGATTATATGTATAACGTAGTAATCAATAAGTCCACCAGATAAGATAGGAAGAGTTATCTTTTATTTGAGGAGATACTCAATGTACTTTTTATGGTAAAATGTTAACTATGATTTGGTTAACCATTATGCCATTGCATTGTGTGGGAAGGGAAAAAATTGGCAAAAAACTCCAACTCACTTGTTGTTACTTAAACACATAAAGGGAAGGGAAAGTCAAGCCAAACTGCGTATGCTTAATTTCATTTTTTCCCTACTACTTTTGGCATCTCTTAAATTTTCCCATTTCTTATCATAGCACCATTAGGTTTTTTTTTGTTTTTTCTCCCTCCAAACGAGAGAGAGTGAGAGAGGGGAAGGAAAAGATTTTGTTTAAATATGGGATAGTATTATTATTATTGTAATGGTGGCATTGGTATTATAATAAATAATGTCCGTTAGTAGTGGCAACAGTTGCAACTGCCACAAGTATACCAGTGCAGTAGATTCTCCATGTACTATTTCTCAATGACATTTCCTTTTTTCCATCCATGCATGCTGCTGTAGTTTCCCATGGCTGAAATGAAATTAGTCGCAATGTGGATGCAAATGGCAGAGAAAGTGTTAATTTTACTGTCCACGATTTGTCAGCCAGTGGAATGAAAGTGGCAACATGTGCATCAGCTTCCTTTCTTTCTTTCTCCGTATTGTGACAGCTGTTGTTACGCAGAATAGAATTATGAGTCCACAGAGAAGGATCACACTTTTTCATTCATAACAATACTCTTCCATGTAATATTTCATCCACTATTCTCCTACACACACATCAACATCATTTACTTTCCCTACCCACCCTCTACCAATACCTTATATATTGCTAGAAAAAGTATAAAGAAAAATATAATATTTTTTGGATGGAATTCGAAGTTTTTGTTTTCATTTTCCTGCTTCCCCTTACTGCTGCGGACTACTAAAGTTTCAACAATGCGAAGAAAGTTTTCCTTGACAATGGAAAAAGGAGAAATGCATGTAGATCCGATCTGAGAAGTGCTTTCCTCTAACTATACTGTGTTTACACTCTGACCTTTGTTTGACACAATCAAAGAAATAAAAGTAAACTCTTTTAAATTTTAAATACCAATACGTAATAGCAATAGAATGAAAGCAGAGCATTAAAAATGGAGGAATGAAGGGAAAACATTGGTTAATTAATAATTCTAGGCTTATTTATTATTTATGTTGTGTGTGTGTGTGTATGTGCTAATTCTGTACTATATTTATATGTATAGTAAGTAGGTAATACTTGTATATAGTACCTATACGCAAAGGGACAACTGCCGCATTCATCCAGACACAATGAGGGAGAAAGTCATGATGGGAGAGCAGGAATCTTTAATTATTTAAACGTGTAGAGTCTGACTTAAAAATAATAGTTTGATGAGAATTCCATTCCTAATACTATATATACTATTAGGATACTATTATGTTATATAGCCTATAAAAGACAAGGGTACATTCTCTTCATATATTATTTGGTAAGTAAAAAACGTCCAAGTGCAGCAATTAGAATTGTATAGCATACCACCACCATAGCATTATTACAGATGAATTTCCATTACGTCATCTTTACCACGTTATATAAGCTTGGAGAAAGTGGTAAATGTATGTAAAACTCATTTCCCTGTTGGTTTCACAGTTTATTCGAATTGAAATTGAAAACCACAAAATTCTTCATTTATTTTATCCATGCTTCGTGCAAATCACTTTTGACTTTTAATTTAAGGGTTTTTTTAATTACCGGCTTTTAAAATTGAAAGAGTGCATGAGACTTAAATCCGGGTATTTGATGTCAATCGTAATGAAATACTTGTATTACATTATAGAAAGTAGAGTGGATGCTTATCGGATGATAGGGTTTGGTGGAGTCCTTAGTTGGCATTTCTGTCATTTCTGGAAATTGTAATTTGCATCACGTGGTTCATGATGACTCTGCATTTAAAACCTCTGACTCTTCTCTCTGATGCTTGGTTATGTTATGTATCGATTTCTCTGTGACTTTCTTCCATCTCTGTCCTTATTCTATTTATAGGGCTTACTACTACTACTACTACTACCACTACTACTAGTATTGGTAGCATGAGTCTAAAAGATTTTACAAGGAAAGTTACTTTTAAATACGGGGTGTTCATCTTTCCATCAAATAGGAGAATGAGAAACAGGGGAATGTTTAAATCTCCTTAGGATGAGTTTTCATCTCCAGTTAAGTATGAAGACACCTCTATCTCTCCCTTTTTCTCTGGCATATGAGGAGGATAAAGGGAAAAAGATGTTTTTTGTTTGACATGTGTCATTTTGTAGGGAATAAGAGTAGCCCAGTAGAAGAGGAAACAGTTAATAAAGAAAGTGTTTTGTATGCAGAGAGTTTGTTTGTGGGTGAGTTTGTTTAGCGAATAGAATAGTTCCATGATCCATGTCAGTCAGTCGTTTATCCACCGCACCAGCATCCCCCATCCTCTCTCTGACTTGACTTCTAATGATAAGCCATCTGCGTCAAAGTTTCATAAAAATTTAAATCTCCCTCCTTTATGTCTCTGCTTCTTCTGGTGCAAATTGTTTAATCTTTTCAAACTCAAGCTGTTGTACTGGACTCTGCTATGGATAAAAAACCACAGACTGTGCCCTACTAATGCAAGTATATGGTAGTATATAGTCATGGGTGAAAAAATGGGATTTTCTTCATTTTCCATGGAGTACTATCGAAGTAGTGAAAGCTTCTTACTTTACTCCCAGAGAGAGAGAGAGAAACAGAACTGGAGATTTTTCATTTTTCTCTTCTCCAGAATGGAATTGAGTATTTTGAAACAAAAGATGGAAGTTTGGTTTTTGGTTTGGAGAAAGTAGTATTACTGGTCTTCTTCTCCTCAAAGTACTCCATGGAATGGCAATACTCTACTAGTTGAAGAAATGCCCAAGTTTAGCAATCAGCGAATCCATTTCCTTAGATATTTCTTTTGGTATGCCGATAAGTCTGTGTTAGTGCTTTCTGTTCTGGGAAAATAGTGCACATAGCTACATAAGTACACATACACTCGAAGTTCCAAAGAGAAACTCCAATTTATTTCCCACACAGGAGAGAGGGAGAAAATTTCCATTCCATTGGTTTCAATGCTTTTCCAAAAATTCTTCGAAAAATGGGACAATCGTTTACAATTTTCATAGAACTGGATGACAAATAATTTAAATTAGCACTATAAATTTAAATAAAATTAGGAAAAATACAACTAAAACCAAATTAAAATCAAATAATAACATTGAGTTTGAAAATTTTTCTGACAGTAGACTTTTAGTAGTTTTAGAATGCGTGTGTAAGTGATATGGATTGACATTTGATATAAAATTCATTGGTGGAGATTGCGGCATAGGGTCCCCAGCCTCTAAAAACACAACAACAAGAGTCCGTGTAGAAGAAGCAAGGAGAAAATCCCAGACTGAATTTTATTTGGCTTTGTGCTACTGTAGAATTAAGCCCCAATGAATAATTGAAGAGTCCCCGGCATCACATCGCCAGCCACCAATCTCACTAAGTAATCCCAGGGTCAAAAGTTCAATCCTTTCTTCTTCACTCCGTGTACATAATAATAATAATCACACGTAGAAGGAAGCCAAGGACCCATATCAACCCAAAACTCATCATCATCTTTTTTCTCATTCTCATAAGCACAATAACAATCGTCTTTTTAACTTTTTTACTTTCACCTCAGCTCATTCTCTTTAATAAATGGGAAAATAAATTGAGAAATAAATATTCGCTCCCTCCCATTTTATGCATCATTATTGGGCGGAAAGTTTGAAACTTACTAACAAACCATTAGTAAGTGAGTTATGGAGCTAGAGTTTAAATTAATCATATTGACTTGAGGGATTAAAAGAGACTATGATTAATTATGTGTGTATAATGGACACACCTTTAATTTCCTCTTTACTTTTAATTAGTACTAAAGTAGAAAAAGCGACAACCTTTAATATAATGAAAATCTCTCTCTTTTTTGCTTTTTCTGTTTCTGTGGGTTTACCCGTGCTTTTTAGTGTAAAAATGAAAAAGGATTTAATAGATTTAACCTTCATATACATGAAGTAGTAGTATACATATTCGGGTCGTCGCTTTAAAAATCTCTAGAATAGGATATAGGGTCTGGGGATGATGATGGTTAATGCATCAAATTAAATGAAAGGAGAAAGTCCTGCACATTGACTTTCTCTTTGCCATGGGTGCGAGAATGAATGTTCACTTCCAAATGTTCCAATTCTATAATAGTAGGAGTATTAGGAAGAAAAGGGGGTGCATTCATAGAGATTTCAGAATGGGACTCTGTGCTAATGGTGTAATGGTGGTGATGGATGTTGCGGAGAAGAACTCCCAGCACACAAGGCTAAGAAGAATAAGGGAACTAGGAGTATGTCAGAGAACAGCGGAAGTCTCTTGGAGAGAAAGCAAGATTGATTCCATCTCACTTTACGATATTTATTGAACTCAAACACCCCATTTCATTCAAACCAACGAAAAATAACCACTTTCACTACTGTCTCCTATAGCAATTCTAACAACTTTGTTCATTCAAATCATCTATCAAAACCTTCAGAAAATAATGGTTAATTTCTACTTTTAAGAAAAAAGATAATAAAGAAAAATATTGCGTTAATTAAAATGAAACTATAAATTAAACAAATGAAAGAGTAAAATAGTAAATAATGAAAAAACTAATGGAAACAATTAAAATTTGCTTTTACATTAATTACCACATATTAACAGTTTTTATTTAAATTGTATTTTAATGATAACATTTAAAATTAAATTTAAATGAATAGTAGAACTAAAGGGAAGGAAGGGAAAAAGGGAGGAATGAAAGTATGAAAAGGAGATAATGTGAATTTCTTCCAAATATACGTATAAGTTACTAGAATAATGTAGTTTTTCCCGGTGTTCCGATTTCCGGCCCATTTGCCACTGTATTTATGCCCTCTCTTTCTTATTCCCTTGAATGTTATATGTACTATATACTGTAACTATATATGTTCCTCATTCTTCTCCTCCTCTCTTACTTGAAACTGTAAAAGGGCAGTAGCTTTGGATTACTTATAATGGCTAAAGCTAAATTGGGCTAAAGCGAGCAGGAGAAAGTAAAAAGTTCTTTTGTGATATGTAATATTCTGTTCACACGGGATGAGAATGAATCTTGTTCTTTTAAAAAAGAAGGCCAAAAAAGAAGGTGGCTGTATTCTCTGCAAATAATAAGGATGATGGTTGTATATGCTGCATGAAAAAAACCTCTTTTGATTTCTTCTTGTGATGTGAAACTTTTGACACATAATTCAATTGAGGATTAGCCCATAAAGAAAGTGAAAGAGAAGTTTCCTTGTATAGTGTCTTACCTATAGACAATTCACTTACTGTCTCCTTTCTTATTATTCAATGGAATTAAGATGGACTTTCTCCCACAAACCCCCTAATCATATTTAACTAACTCCCCAACCACCTAATCATATTATCACTACAACCATCACAATCTACTACTATGTACACTTTCACCGTAGAACATATCTAGACAATCATCACAAGGGATTCTCTAAAAATATTCAGAGAAAATCAAATAATTTTACTAAAGAAATGATGGATGATGATCAACAGTTTATTTATTCGTCCCTATAATAATTTCACTCTCTCCATACACTCAAATGGAACATGAAAAAGTAGCCCAATTCCACCTAGCTTATCGATGATGATGAAAGGAAAAAGTGAAACTTGTTTTTTCCTAAAAACAGGATCATTAGCGTGTAATGTGTAAAAAGTTTTTTCATTTTTCCTTCCTATGGACATTGCTGTAACATTCATTTCGAATTATTTGCAAGGGATTTGTCAACCGGTATAAAAATATATAACATGTAATTATTTTTGGGACTTTTGAAAAGTCAGAATTAGAAGAATGATTTCCGACTCATTCTCATTTGCTAAACTAAAAGTAACAAATTATATGCTTCACCATCTAGCACATAATATAATTGATAAAGGGTGGTTCATATAAAGTATTTTACTTCCAATAAAAGGTTTAGTATTTTATCTCTACTCCACCTTGTTTCACAGAGAATAAACTTTTACTGATGATATACTATATAATATGTGGAATAAAAAGTTTTCTTCTTCTGGCCTATGTATAATGAGAAGAAAGTGTAATTAAGTAGTTCAAGGGGAGAAGTGGGGAGGGGGATGGTGGCCTTAAAGGAAGAAAGGAAGTATGGGCCAAAATCAATAAGTCATTATTCTCATTTATTAGCCATTTAGTTCCACTTCCATCCACAAATCAATCTCAACCTAAAAACCAACACCAACCATGATGATGATAACTCCACAAACAATATCATTCACTTTCAGATTCTTCTTTTCCTTCCCTCTTATCGACAATATAGTTACTACTATATCATATATCCTATATTTTTTAAATCCCTTAAATTCTAACTAAAAAATTAGAAAATTTCTCGTTATTTAAACTCCCTCTATGATTTTCATGCATATCATAGTATATAAAATTAATATATACTTTCTTCTGTCTATATGGAGTGAGTGGAGTAAATTAATAATTTGAGACTGAGTAAATGTGAGAATGTTAGAAAGTATTGCATCAGAGTAGAGTGAGAGAGTAAAATAAAGTTTCAAGGAGTGAGTGATGATTGTTCAAGTGGAATTCTCTATTTTCTCTGTAAAAGTAGTTTAATTTTCAGAGTCCATTGCAGTGAAATGAAAACAATGAAAGAAGGAGCCTCTTGTTTCCAATTAGTGTCCGCACAAGAGAGAAAGCAAACAATGATACAAATACAACATGGAAAGAGAGAACCAAGAGCCACTTGACGACTTTACTTTTATTATTATTATTATTATATAGAATCCTCCTATATACAACACCATTGTAACTAATGATTATGTTATATCCTGTTAAGTTATGTCTGCCCTGCCACCAGCCAAAATATACAATTCACCTCTTAATGTTATTTTATAATTAAATTAAAATAAGAAGAATTGTTTCATTGTTTGTTAAGTAAATAATGCTTCCTTCCATTAGCCTATTGTTGACAACTTTAAAACACGTATCCCTTTAAAACTATGGAAAAACATTGTCAACTTTTATTATTCTCATTACTAACAAAACTAAAAAGGGATGGGGAAAAGGAGGAAATTGAATTCAAGTGGAAAAGATAGGAAAACAGTAGAGATGCATTGTTGTGTTATTGTAACTTTTCCTATTGATAGAGCATTAGTCGTATATGTGCAGTGTGAGATTGTGATTGTGTGAACATTTCATTTTCAATACTATGGCATATAGGTAGGTAAATAAGTGTGCTCTATATATCGTTCATAGGGAATTGAATAGCTTTGCTTGACTGCTTTGACTTGACTTTCTCTCTCTGTGTGTGTGTGTGTATTCGGATGGCAATTTCAGTAGTAGTAGTAGTAGTGGAGTAATTCACAACTCGCTACATCTTATCTTCTTTGGACTTTGTATGACATAATACAAATATATAGTGTGGCTATAAAGGATCATTCACAATCTTATCAGCATAGTGCATGAATTTCCCCCATTTATCTACAGTGAAATGTAGTTTGTTCAATGCAACGAAGCGTTCTATTGTGTTCTCTGTTTACTCTTCATGCATTTACACATTGTGATGCACAACTCTCATCTTATAAGAATAAACCACACAATCTCATCTCGAAAATTCCCACGCGCAGTACATGCGATCTGTCTTGACTTTTGTCGCCGTTCTCTTTTCAACTCCTAAGCCGCCATTCCAAGAAAACAATGGGACAATGAATCATCTTTTAGTATTAAAATGAAAGACATCATTGTTGCATAATTGGACAATTGCTGAATGTTTGAAATGAAAATTTGACACGTAAAGTGTTATATTATAGTATATAGCACCATACAATACCATCATGCTAATTCATATGGCGTAACGCGGTGTCGATGCGAGGTGAGTAGACCACACCACGTTTTCTTCCTTTTCCAGCAGAAGATTAGAAGATGAGAGAAAAGGAGACTGAAAATCTTTTATACACAGAGAAAGACAACAGGGTTTTACATCTAAAGAAAGAAAGTTTCCAGCTTCATTCCACAAGATTGATTTTAAGTTTCTCCTTTTCTGAAGAAAGTTTCCTGGAGTTTGACTGGAGAACCCTGACTATAAGTTCTTTGACTTGACTTTGACAGTTGGTGGTGGTTGAGTGAGATGACAATGACAATCCTTTGGGAATAATACTCTGTGAGCCGTCAGAAATTTGACTTTAGATTCGTCTTGCTATTTACACACTTTTACTTTTTTCCTTTGAATTTCACTTTTTGCATTAGCTTTAGCTACTACAACTGCTGCAGTAGCTTAGGAGTACTAGCAGCACCAGCACTAGTAGCAGTAAAAGAAGATTACACCTTTGTTTTTATATTAGAGAACATTTCAAATCGTACGCATATATAGTGTATAGTCAAGTGAATTCACTTCTTGTGCTTCAACAATAATATCTTCAGTCCTATTGCTCTTTTCTCCTTTATTTTATTGCAATGATGGAGGCGAAATAATTTAGTTTCTTCTCTGTCGTTAGCGTTTATTTGCTGGGAATGTTCCTTAATTGAAGAAAATGGGAAAAACCCAAGAGTGGAATCTAAAAGAAGGGATTCAAAGAAATTAGTATTGTTATCGAGGAGTTATAAGGGATATTGATACCGTGGGAATGTCATTCTTTTGAATTCTTTCATTGTATTCCATCGTCTTAAAACTCTTCTAAGCTATTTTTCTCCCATCTACCTTTGACCTATATAGCTGAATGGAAATATGTAAGGGATGTATGCCCTATCTCTGATTCTCAATTCAATCCTGGCCTAATGTTTGGCTGCTCAGGGGTTAATCATTAAAACCTTTATACATTTTCCTTATTGAATAATAAAAGTAAACTTCAATGATTGTATTTTGTAGATGTAAAAAGTAAAATACATTAAATTAGGATTAACAATAGCGGGAGTAATTGTGGATAAATTTCCATTTTCAAGTGCAAGTGAAGAGAAAATTGCAAATGATTTATCATTTTCTATCGCATTAATAAAAAGAAGTTGATGGGAACGTAACGGATCGGTCCACCCCGCCTAATCTTAAAAGCTTTATAAGAAAACATTCCGGAGAAAGGAATGAAACGTAGTAGCATGGGCTTTATACTTTGGCGGTGAAGCATATCCCATTTGAATCAATCATGTTTTTGTATTTGAATAAAAATCAAATTTGAATTCTCTATTCTTTTTTGGCAGTGAATAATTAGTGAAGCACAAACGGTGTGTTTGTATTCACGCGGTTTGTTTGAAATCAATGAAGCGTGTTGCGTCTGTTGCGTTTCTCTATTACTTCCATGGTTGGGTTAAGTTAAGATCTTTATAAATGTTTTTACTGCTCTGAATTGAATGATTGATGTTGAAAGTTCAAGTGCTTCATCCTTCTATTTCTATACGCACTTACAATCTCTCCTCTCTGTGCTTTTAGTTGACGAGTCGATTTCGGACTCCTGCTTGACATCTCATATCTCAAACGTCAGTAAACCACAACCACTATTATTCCAGCAGGATTTAAAACTACTTTTGACTCTCTAACTCCAACGTGGATATATTTCATTTCATGTATACTAAAGTAAACTCTATATAGAGTACAACTAGAGCAGAGGTGTGTGCAAGGTAAAAGAAAAACACTATACGTTATCCTCAAGTCCTCTTCTACACTCCTTCTTTGGCAATCACAATTAGAATTCAAGTCATTTAAGCGAAATGAATGAAAAATAGAAATATGTGTGGATGGCATAATTATCCAATAGTTGGTTGATGATGATGGTAAGAAATACGATAAAACGCATCATTCACAACAGCTGCAATGCGTTTTCAAATCAAAGAAAATCAGGTTTTACTTTTGAGGTCAGACAGGGAACTTTCACTATCTCTACGTTTAATTGCAGGGTTGAGGTTGTGAGCTATGCAATTATACCATACTACATACAACAACATAACATACCACGTTCACTTTCATTCATACGTTTTTTTCATTTCATCAATGAAAATGAAAATATCATTTAGTTTTAGTTTTAGGCGTGGTGGTTTTACATTTTACTCAATCTCAACATGGGAGTGCCATATATTTATAATAATCTGCAGCATGGGAAATGTTTTATTTTATTTTCTTGTACAGAGTCAGAAGAAGAAGAAAAGGATTTCATTTTCTTGTGTTTTACTTTTCAGCTTTATATATGATGTAAAATATATGTTTCACATGCCCTGAGAGCCCTCCTAACCTAACATGCAATGTAATCATGCAGATGCAGAAGTCAGAAGAGAGAGAGAGAGATTAGTTGTAGAATGTATAACATGTAAATATATAATGCACATAGGAATGCTGTGAGATTTATATGAGATGTGGTACTGGTACTACTACCGCTTTGGAACAAGAGTCTCAAAGATTTTAATTAAAACTATTCTCTCTGACTGACTTGACTGATGAGATCAAAAGAAAATGTGAAACATACACATCTTGGAAATTGAATACACTTTTTACTCCTACATAACCACACCCACTACTATCTAATGGGGGTCTTATGACGGTATATTTAAATTCAACAGGCTATATCTCTTCTTCCCTTTTGGTTCCCATTCTGTAACTGTTTTAGCTTAAAAAAATACAAATTAATGGAACGTCTATGATATAGTGGTAAAACAATCAACAAATCTACTCCCTTCCTTTTAATTACTCTAAATCAAATTACAATAATAAGAAGGGAAATTTAATTAATAAATCAAATATTTATCTCCTTCTTCCTTGTAATGAAATTGAAGGAATCAAGATAGCACGTATATATTAAACAGTAAACATTGCATTGGGCCAACTCCTTAATTTCTTATTCAAAGATTCAAATTAAATAGATTTAAATTTACCGCTCCTGCGATGCATTTCTTCATCACTTTAAGTAGATTATTGGTTCATTTGAACTGTGAAGTTGTAGTAGATTTATTATAAAAATTGAAATGGAATTAATCATTCGAATCTTCCGCTTTTGCGCTCTTGATCGTATGCTTATTGTAGGAGTATAAATGTTGCGAGATATACAAGTGGGTAATCTCAAAGGGAGGACTTTGTTGTGAATTCATTTGACATGTCGATGCACAGGACATTAACTGTGGAGCAGCTTTCACGTCCAGAATGAGATTCAACTGTTTTCCTTTATTTATTATTATAACACTTGACATCCTGCCATGTCCATGTCAAACCACATGCACATTCAATTTTCATTGAATTCTTTAAAAGGGAAACTTGAGAAATTGCACACAATACAATAGTCATTTTGAGATTAATATGAAAAATAAAATTGAAATTTCTTGCGCGAGTGGGTAATTTAAATTTCAACATCCATGACCTATTTCAGCTCTACGTATATATTCTGTGCATGTTGATTTGCTTTGGTTTGTTGGTTTCGCTGTCCTCCTGCTGTTTCTGATGGGAGAATTTTCCACTCGGATGATTCCTTCCTTCTTCAGTTGACTTTAAAACAATGGAGACAGATAGGGAAAGCAGAATTCATGGGAGGAAGAAGAAGAACCAATTTAATTTATTATGCAAGAGGGACACACAAGAACATCCATTGATTTCCTCATTTCACCCCCACCACCCCCCATCCCGACAAGACAACAGCAGAACAAAAATAACTTTAAGCCTCTGTCCATCCAACTTGGAATAACTATTGTTTTAGTCATTGGAAATAATTGTGCTCTTAAGCAGCAATGCTTAAATATATATTGGAGAACAACGGATATGTAGCAGGGAGAGGTTAAAGGTTAGACTTTCTCGAAAAGGAAAAAGTGTAGAATGTTTGAAATGGTGGCCGCTGTGATAAGCTAATGGTGAAATTTGATTCTTGAATTGTGACAAAATCAGTGAATTTGTATGCAAATGCAAATTGCGGTGAGATTCAAGTGATCATTACATGTAGAGAAAGGTGACACTTTACTTTTATTTTCTACAGCTTTATGCTACTATAGTCCTGCACATTTACACGTACATAATGACGATCATGATGACGATGGCATCACACTTCTTTCCTCTCTTTAAAAACCCTTTGATAAATTAAAATACACGATTTCCCTCTAAAATTCTATTCTCGCTTTCTTTTTTTAACTCAAAAAGGGAGTTTTAAATCAAAGACAGAGTTCTCATCTTTCAAGCATCTATTCCCAGTACTACCGTTATTATTACTTCATGGGAAATTATGTAATATAAATTTTAAAATAACACAGAAATCGTTTTAAGGGAATCCCATTCCTATATCTTTATATGGGCCATAAGCAATAGTAATAAAAGAATACCATCAACTACAACGAGAATGAGAATGTCTTTTATAGACGTACTTTGAGGTTGAAGGCATTGATTTTGAATTTTGAATCCTTTTCTTTTACACACCTCTAAACTTACTTTTACTTTCATGAATGAGCATGCAGCATTATTTGGCTGTAGTAAAGTAAATGTAAATGTAATGTTCTAGGAAGTAAAACGTGTTCAAAGATGAAGGGAGCTTGAATTGTAATGTTAATAGTTCATTAAATTACATTATCAGCAGCAACAGTTTAAAGACTTAAGTATTAGGTTGAATTGAATGTAGCATTTAGGTGTGGGAGTGTGTGTTGACGGTTAATTTGAAATACTAATGATATACCGTTGTATTTGCAGTGGGGACTTTGAGCATCGTTGAGGGAATAAAATGCTACCAATGCGGCACTTACATTATCACTTCTGTGACGCCTTGTCAAAATTTGACGGCAGCTCACTTACTTGAGTGTCCATCAGATAGCACTCATTGCTCCAAATATTCTGGCCCTGCAATCAATGTTCATGGATGTGAGAAAAATTGCGAAGAACGAGGTATGCATGGATTCAATGAATATAAATCAAATTCCAGTCATGAAAGGAAAGTTAAAAAATGCTCTTGTTTTTTTTATATTCTTATAAATAGTACAAAACTCGTTCGAGATTCATTGCTGTAATGAAGACAGATGCAATGGTGGTAACAGAGTGCTTGATGGCGGAGAAGGGCGAATACTCATGTGGATTGGAAGTTTATTGGCGTTATGTTTGGTACGCCCCATGATGCAAGTGCCGTTCTTTTAGACCACCCCTCACCCCCATCATTATCAATGCAGATAAGTTGTATTATAAATTTTAAAAAGTGCACTCTCTCATCCTCATCAACAATCAAATAAAAATGAAAATTAAAGAAGCACAGAAAGAGCGACTCATTCAATCAGAGTTATTCTTCAAAATTCCCGCAACCAACCACCACTAACTAAAGTGTGCGAATGAAAATCAATTCATGCATTATAATTATTATATTTGTATGCACTTTTCCCACTCTTCTTCTTATTCCTAAAGCTGCTGCGCCATTCTGTTTCTTCCAAAAATGTATGTGCCCTGAATTGAATTCGTGGCTTTTTTCATCTGTATGGTATATATCCTGTATTTTATTGTTGGTGCTATATATATAGGTATATATTATATGTAATATATATAGGTAAAAGGTAAACCTGTTGATTGAATTGAATGCTGTGCAATGATATGGTGCTGGTTTTAATTTTAACTTAAATCGGAGTTACAAGGAGAATGTGTTTCTGTCAGGATTGTTGTTGTCTTGTAAATATTCCCTACGACACGATATATTATTATTACGGCGTTGTATTAGATGAGTTAATAATTAACATGAATTAACTCTACTAATTACAATTATTCCATGAATAAATGCTTTTATTGAAAGTGTTCAATTTGAAAATTTTCTAGGAATTAACATTAAACATTAAAAATTACAATATTACAATTATTCATCTTGGCTCTATTATACAAGCAGTGTTCAATATAGTGTTTTAAGGCTATATGTACAGGGTGGAATATTATTTTACTTTTTTGTTTTTAATAAATTTACTTTCCATCGTCATTTTGATTTTTCATTTTCGCCCTGACACATGCTTTGTGAGCAAATCAATTGAAGTTAATCTTTCAAATAGCTAATAGTATATATACAGTGTGTTATATGTAATTAGAATTAGTGTTTTCTCTGCTTTGTTTTTTCATCATTCATCTTGCGTAATAACATACTTATATAAGTGGAATCAAGTGCTATATATATATATGTAATATATGCGTGTGTATTTTAATTATGTTTATTTCAAGTAATGTTGCTATTCTAACCGATTTTTTATTGTGTGTTATTTCCTTTTTCATGCAATACACCCCCCGTATGATACATTTAAAAAAGTCAATTAATGCATATCCCTCCCCAACAAAAACAATAAGAAAGAACAACTTTCAAATACAAATGACGTAGGAATTTTGAAATCCTATGCACGCTTCACTTTATTACAGTTTAGGAATTTCTGGAGATAGATTTAAATTGTTCATTAATGAAGCAAATAAACATTTAAAGAAAATGTTGCGGCTATTTATAATCTTCTCTTCCATTCTCAAATCTTTTCAATGCACACACTAATAAGTCTATATAATATACAGCTTCTACAGAAAAATTGTGTTTCATATACATCACTTTATGTGTGAATATGGATATAGATAGACTTATATAAATGAATTTGCAAATTATATGTAAATTACTTTATTCTCATTTACTTCTATTTTTCTCCTTCTTTATAAAAATATTATAATAACTTGCAATATTAATTAGCATAGCGTAGATTTACTCAATAATTAATTAATCTATACATAAGTGTAAGTTATAGATATAGATTCACAAGTAATTTATGACATTATGTAGGGAATTTAATTTATCACTTGTAAAAAATATTACGAAGAAAATGGGTTTTCTAAATAAAGACTTCAAAAAATATACAAATTTTATTGGATTTATTGCTTTGGCGTTGTGTATTTCATGTAATTGTTGTATATATGCATTGGATATAAAGAATAATATACAAGTAATTTAATTGATTGATAGAAGGACATATGTTTGTGCAATTGACAACAATGAGAGGGTGGGTGGGACTTTAGTTTTAATGATGAGCAATTGACCTATGACCTCATTCACAAATGTGTGCGTGGTATGTATCACCTAAGAGTTTAAAGAGAGATATTCATCTCCTCTACCATTATTAAATGATGAGTTGATAGCAATTAAAAGATTAAAAAAGTGGAATGATCTGATTCTTGGCTTTTGTTGATATACATGAAGAGGAGAGGCTGATGATCCTTCTATAATTTAATATTCCCATCTCGTATTCATCATCTTCCTCTTCATTCTTGCTTATTTCTCATTCCATCATTCTTCATCTTGTTTTATTCGTATTAAAATTGAAAAACAAAATCAAAAATTCAAAATCACTTCACTTCACGGCTCTAAACAAAAGAGAATGAGGAAGAAGCAGAGAGCAAGGCATTCAAGGAACAATCCGTAAAACTATATTTTATAATAAAACTATTCCAGAATTCAATTGACAATCAATCTTCTCACCTACAATCCCTTTTTAAAAGCAGGTTTTAAAGTCATATTTTGAAATTCCCATTTGTTGTATTGCTGTTATGCAGAGTGTCCGTTATTGAACCGTTGGAAGTTACATTGGAATAAATGTGTTCAAAAGTATACGACAGTGTACAATTATAATAGGAGATATATTATAAGGAAGAGTAGTAGGAGCAGAATGTTAACTCTCTCTCTCTCTCTAATGGATTAGCAATAAGATGAAATTATCGACTTATGCAAATCATCATCTTCTAACGTCTTAAATATTCATATTCATAGCAGCAACATTATAAAATCTAAACTTATGCTTAATACCGGTTTTTACCATCATCATAATATTATTCAGAGACTGTTTCGAGAGTTTTGATTTTAATAGAATGCCCGGGGATAAACAGATATAACTCTGGCATGGCAAGAATGCGTCTTTTGGTCGGGCTACTGAAAATACGGGTTTTTTAGTCCAAGGATTATGATTTTGATTTATTTCCTTTCCTTCATACTTTAAAGAAAAGGTCAAAGCTGGTGATGGTCACCTCATGTCAAGTCTCCTTCTGGCTAATGTTTTTTAATTCTCCCGTGCATTATGCAGTTTTATTATCATCACTGGGAGAATCTACTCTTACCACTGGAATGTAATAAATAGTGCTTATTATTATATTACAAATTACAATAATAATATACTAAAGTCAAGATTATTTTATCATAAAGTATATATGCAGATGGAAAGAAGACGAAAAAATTATATTATTTATGCATATGATGTTCTCAATGAAACTATTCTAATTATTTACATGAAGGTAGGATCCATACATTATCATGTATCACCAAAGCAATAGTATTTAAAAGATTAAAAGCATGGAACCCCAAAGAATTGTTTTTTTTTCAGAGATTATCGGAGCGTTTAGCTGGGAAATTTTAATTGATTGATTCCCGTTAAGGGCGCAACGGAGGGAAGTTTGAATTTCTATTATTGAGATCCCCTGCTGAAGCTTCTCTTGTTGGATAAAAATGAAACAATGAAGAATTCACGGATAGGAATAATTGATATTGAATGTTATTGTTGTTGATTGTTGACGTAGTATTGGGTGCAGTGTTGTTGAGATTACAGGCAGGTAGTCAAACTGAAGGTAAGGTTAAGTATGGGATTATGCTGAAGGTATTGTTGGTAGTGATGGTGGTTGTTGAGGAATTTAGCCTGGGGGGTTTACCACCATCCCACCTGTTGTCAATCTCAGCCATTTTCCTCCAACCACTTTCACATCATTCATTCGATAAGTGTCTTTTTAGTTGCCTACTACTACCACAACTACCAATACTACTATCTTTGCTCCTCTTATCAAAGAAGAAAAACCTCTGACATTGAATCCAACACAATTACAATCGCAAGTCGAAAACTTCAAAACTATTATTGTCAATAATAGTAGTATGGAGAAATAAAGGTCATCATCTTTTGAAATTTCAAGGAGTGCTTATCTTTAATTAAGCCATGTCATGATATGTGGCCTCGGTTGTTGGTGGTTTCCATAAGATAATTGACTTAAATATAATTTTACTTGTGGATTATTACTACTATCAGGTATAAGTATATAGAGCTACTAAGCTCTACTAATTGGATCAGTGTTCGGTTCTCTCATCCAGCCCTGTCCAAGATATTCTTAAAAGACAAGACACCGTATTAAATTATTCCGTCTTTTTGCTTCGGAGTTATTCTCTGTGTGTATTAGTTTGTAGTAGTGGTTCAGGTGTTTTATTGATCATCGTCATTATTATCGTCAATCCTCTACTTGTATTGGTTTTTGGTTCTATTAAGGAAGAATTCTCTTTAGTGTCAAGTAAAGTGATGTAAGTTTTTATTTTATCGACGACGATCAACGACACAAAAAAACACGGGAGAGTGACCGGAAATTAAGAACAGAAGTTTTGTGTAAGTTTGTATCTTAATTTCTTAATTAGTGTTTGCAATAATGAAATTAGAAATAAAAGTATTAAAAAGGAAAGGAAAATGTAGATGAACAGATGAGTAGGGAAGCTTAATTTTTTATATTCTCTGATATTTAATTTTCCTTTTCATAGATATAGTGGTGTATCCATATAAGTATAATATGGGGGTGGGGATGAAATAGATTGAGGATGAAATTGCAAGTAGTGCAGTAGTATAGTGATGTGATTTGTTGTTGGCGCATGTAGAGCATGTAAAACACGAGAGAACAGTTTTTGGCATCTCAGCATTCCGTTACGCTTCCATGACCCATGGCAATTATTATTGAATTCAACTAGCAGAATATCCTATAAAATATAATCTAATACACTTATTCATCTTCTTCTTTCCTTGAGAAAACTATGAAATTAAATCTCTTCTTCTTCCATCACAGCATCAGATATTATAAACAACAATAATCAATCTAATTTTAATTTGTCATTTTTCCTTTATTATAAATTCATCCTCGCTCTCTCCTCCACTACTCATACATATACAAAATCACTAATAAGTAGTTCGTAGTTATAAGAAATAAGGACAAATCTCTGCTCGAAATCAAGAGGAAAATTAAAATCTATTTAATCTCAAAGTGTTTTAAAAGTAGGAACTGGAAATCTTTTGCTTCAGGAGACGAATATATGATAATATTATTATGAAAGATATAGATTTGATGTACTTTCATTTTCATGTCTTGATTATTCACTGGGTTATATCCCCTTGCATAGTAACATTTATGATCATTTTATGGCACAATCAACTTGATCTAATATCCATCTCCATTTATATTTACTTATACATAGGTTTAGTATCCCTCGTAGTAGAAGTTGTAGTAATACTTTAGCAGTAAATCAAATTACATCGAAAACGTCCAAAACTCAATTCATCGAATAATAATATTACATATATCCATCCATTCGTCTCTTCTACAGATGCACAATTCAATCTATATATTTAATATATAAATCAACTATATCATAGAAGATACCCAGAAATATATATGAATTTGCACATTTAAAATTTAAATACAATTTAAAAATCTTCTCACTGATCACGAGAATTTCCATTCAACAGTAAATGATACAGTTAGAGTAAAAAAGAAGGGAGTTTCGTGCTATATAAGTATAATTGCTATATAATAAATTTTATTATCTCATTCTACTTTGACTATATATAGTATTAAATAGTTAATTATTTTTTACACATACTTAAACTTAATTAGTATTTAAACATAAAATATTAAGATGGAGATCATTGCCATCATCGTTATAGAAGATGCCATTTTCTTTTCTTTTCATTTCACGAATACTTTTCATGTCATGAGAACAGAGTATTGATTGTTCATAATTTCCGATCGTGTCCCCTATGGAAAATTCAATTGTGCGATAAGTTTACATTTTCTTTCGTCAACACAAAGAATCTCACAAATGAATTTTCATTTTCTGCTAAATCATCCACGACAACATCATCCACACAATAGGAAAACATGCTTGAAAATTACAAATCTTTCCCACAGAGTTCACACAATCATATATAACAAATTTAAACTTATAGGAAATAGGAAAGCAAACCACATTCATTGTTGTAATTGATTATTCCCAAAAAACAAACAAACCTGTTCATAATAATTTCTAGATAAAATTACATTATAAATTATTATGATGAGCATGATTTAAAAACTTATTATTAGCTTATTATTAGTGTTATATTAGATTGAAATCTTGACATTTGATATGCGGAGGTATTTTGAAAGTATGAATTTTCCATGCATGCATCCAACAATATTTAGAACAATGGAGAATGCAATGAATGAATGAAGAGATTGATGAACCTTGTACTACTACAATATGATGATGATGAGGTTTATGAGATAAACAAATTAGTCGCATGAGTGGTTTTCATTGTTGCTTGGAATTATATCATCGCTCCCATGTCAGAAGAGACTTGGTATTTCGCGCATCTACGCAACACACATATCTTTCTACGATCTCCATATGATGGAGTGACAGATTCAATAATATTTGTCACGCGTCATGTCACCTCAACTCAACCAAACTAACTAAACTTGAGGATTAATCAAGCGCGACTTGTTTTTCCACTTTAGTTTTATTCGTAGGTGTAGGAATAATGATGATTATGATGATATTTTTCCTTCATTTCATAACATCTAATTGAAAATATTCTTACAGAAACAAAAACACTTCAAAATCCATCGAATAGGAAGAAACGGGGCCGAAGTGGGAGCGGTCCTTGAAAATCGTCCAGTCGCAATGCGTGGCATGGCTGAATCCCACTATGCAGGTAAATTCAACATGTATTTGACCCTTGTGTATGATAAAATTGACCCTGCAGGGATTTTGAGTTGCGGCGGACACCTGTGGGAAGAGAAAGTTATATGCCTTACTAATGAGTCTTGGCCTCTGACCCACTTATTACAATAGCAATGCAAAATGCAATCATCACCATCATCACCATCACTAATCAAAATCAATTCATTCAAACTCTTTGATAAACTCTTTCTTTCTCGGCCGCTATTTAAAATCGCGGTATTAAAAGCGCATAGAAAAATTCATAAGTACAATAATGCAGAGAGGGATGTATAATTCACATATTAGCATTATGTGTGAAGTTGTGAAGGAGAGAAGGATTTAATTACACACATTATAATAATATGATGATGATACAGGTTTATCATTATCATTAGCGTTTTAAGTTTACTATTTAAGAGAGAGAGAGGAAAACAACTCTCGGCAATTATCTTCATACACTCTACTAACTTAAATATCTACTACTATTATATGTAGTGAGAAACCTCAATCAATTGGAAAAAACGTGACTTTTTTTCTTAACTTAATGTTGTTGATATTATTGTATTGTATTATTGTTTATTATTGGCAATACCATCATCATGGCGGGATAAACTGACGATGAGAGGAGAAAAGCTGTTAAACTCTGATGAAATTAGGCTAACAATTAGTGTCAAGTTGCATTTTATATTGGAAATTTTACATTATTAAATTTACATTTCCCTCTTTTTTTACTTGAACAATTTTGTTTTTTTTCTGGTAAAAAGAAGAAGAAAAAATAATTATTTTTTAAATACTTTGGAGTTGTAAAATTTAAATTTAAAATATGCTTCGCATGGAGTATTTGGATAGATTGGAGTTGAATGATTTGATGATGGAATCTTTTAAAAATAACCCACTTATCTGTATATTATAGTACTTTTGTCATTTCCATCTTCATATTAAATGTTTTGTGATTGTGGACTGTGGCTTTATCAATATTTTTCACAAGATAATAGCTTGTCTTATCAATTGACTAATTCTGTTCTCTTTTATGAATGTGCGATATGATTTTTATGAGATTTTTTCTAAATTACTCACACACAGACACATCATGCCACAACAGCTTTGAAAATACATTCAGTCTTGTTACGTACTTCTCATCGTACTTTTCTGTGCCCCACTCTGCATTTTACTAATTATAGTTAGTTAAGTGAATTTGTGTTCTCATCTCTTCTGCTACTAAAAACTAAAACTCATTCACCACAAATCCGGATATATACTAACAACAAGCTGTTGAGTAAGGTAGAGTTGTTTCCTTTCCAAAAAAATGAAATAATTCCTATTGCCCCCCCCCCATGGATTTATTTAATTTGTAGTAAATTTATTGTTATTTATTAATGTTAGTTAATTTATAGATTATTGTTAGGTCTAACGTTGAAATATTAGGAACACTTAAATACTATTAATCGTATATAGTTGTTAATGAAAATGTTTGAAAAATAATTGGTAGAAGTGCATCCACAAGATAAATGTTCATAGAGGCTATAGTGACGTTGACGTTGATGTTGTTGTAAATGTGCCGGAAAGTATTGTAAGTGTACGTTTGTGTACTAAGGATTAGGATCATTTTAGGGAGATTAATTAATCCCCCTGCTGCTTTATCATAGAAATAAAAATAAAAAGTAGTTCAATGTAATGGTACGTATGTGGTGGGTTCTATTCCATGATGCGGTGATTTGATTTTGCAAGCGTAAAGAATTTCAATGCCTTTTAACAATTTCAATTGTAGTAGTACGTTAGGGTATTGTATCTTATATATATTGATAAGAAGTTATCTTCACATGGATTTATGTGTCAACACTGTCAAGGTCTCATCATCATCATATTATTGGCATTGGCTCATTAGAAAGTTACACAATGATGAGAACAGAATTCAAATACATAGCAAATTTGAGAGAGATATGATATTCCATTGAAAGTATTGAATTATTCACCTTATTTATACCATATGATGAATGTATGATTGATAAGCTTACTAAGGTATGATAAGTGTCTGTTAAAAACCATGAAAAGGAATAATATATCCTTATGGTATATAAAAACCACATTCATCACCCCCATCATCCCATCATTATCATCATCACAGCTTCTGTTGAGGTTGAGGACAACACAGGGTTTTTTATACGCCTTTTACTTATAAAGATGATCTATAATTCTCTTTGTTCCGTCTGTGAATTCAATTCTAGCTTTGGAGAGATTTTTAAATTCATTTCTTAATTTAAATTTCATATTTCAGCCCCAAATTCACACTGCTTTCTCCATATATCAATTACAGTCATATAGTTGATATCCTTGAGTTTAGTTTATGAACCTATATGATTTAAAGATATATCTTTGAATTGGCGATTATCCAGAGATGTATATATGGTAGTGTACAATAATAGTATGAGAATGGAGGAAAGTTTTAAATGTCTTTTCTGGAACTAATGGTGGCTAATTTGTGTGGATTTATTTATCCATTCTCTTGTCATATGAATTTTAGAGCCTATCACAACCAAAAGCACCAAAACCTAGGCATCCATTATTATTATTTTATTCATATTATTTAATTTCAGAATATAAATATTCAAAACGCTAGATTTTATATACTTTTGATATTTTTTTAAAATTACAATTGAATTATTCCAATGAAATACAATACTTCCAATCTTCAATATTATGGATTAATTTTCCTATTATTTTTTCTCATAGGTTTGATTTTGTTTAGGGGTATGGATATGTTGTAATTACGTGAGAAAGTTATGTTAACTCAAGTATTGTGCTAAGCCTTAGGCGGGGGTCTTTCTTATCACATAGTATAAGGACGACCTCAAGGATGACGATGGTGGATGTATATGGGAAAAGTTTAACTGGGATGGTGATGGTGAATGCTTATACTTATTTACTTAACAAGAGGGAGATCAGAAAGTTGAACTTTTATGGTGAAACTTTGTCACTTTTGGTGATAAATTCACCAAGCCTCTATAAATTGTATGGTCAATAAATAATTTGGTCTTCTATGGTATTTTGGTGCCATTGCATGGTTTCCACAATTTTAGAATGCAAGCACGTGAAATCATGATGATGATCAATTATTTTCATATTACACCCAATGCTATATATTCATTTAATAAAGATATATATTATAGTTGATTATTAATGTATTGCATTATAGGTGATCAGTTTTCATCATCAGCATCAGAAATGGAGGGTGGCGTAGGAAATGTATACGAAGTGGAGCATTTGGCGACATTTCAGTTATCAGAGGAATTAGCCGCACCTCCGGATGGAATGCGACGACTTCTTCACATGGAGAAAAATGGATTCGGAATTTGGAGTCAAAAAATGAGAATTCGTCTTGAAACAAGATTCATTGTTATTTTGGATTTTGAAAATGGGGTAAATGATTTCAATATGTCTTTTAATTATTTAATTTAATTTTAATTGCTTTTTAATTTTACTCCTTTTTTTAAAAAAAAAAACTTTGCTTATTTGATCATTACATCGAAATGAATGAGATGAATCCCTTGTGTGCCAAAGTTAAAAAAAATACACTGCCATTGTTGTTACTTTATGCTTTTACTTTTTGCACGGAGGAAAGAAAAGAAGAGAGAGAAAATCCAGTTTCTTCTCTAATATCCGTTGAGCATTTATTACCCTCATGCCAATGCCAAATCATCATCATCATCCTCTTGATCATGATGCTCTCTGATCTTGACTCTTGACTGTTGAAAAATTGCTAGAGTTTTTTTGCAACCAGAAGAGTGTATAATTTGGCACTTTGTCTCATCTCATTGTCTAGAGTTTAGTGCGAAGTTGTAATTTGGGGAGACAGGAATTCAGCTTCTATTTCTCTTTTATTTTCTAACAATTTCATTAAAGTTAAAATTAAAACAACATTTTCATAAATTACACAACATCCCAGTTTCTTTCAATATATATCTTGTTATGTTCTGTTCTCTATATAGTATTTGAAATTTAAATGAGGATTATTTTTCTAGAGGGTGTGGAATAAAATTAAAGTTAATTATATTGTCACACAGGAGAGCAGGACTCCTTTTAATTGTTTTTTTATTTATTTTATATCTGTTTATTTTTAACTATCCATTCCAATTTAATTACGATAATATATATAGTTTCCACCCTATGTGTCAATCCTAGCTCAATCAATCTCAGAGAAAGAGAAAACTGAATTCTATGAATTAAATATTTCAAAACAGTGTAATATTTTCTGTTTAAAGATCAATTTAGATTTATATTGAAAGTAAATAGTGTATTATAATTAGAATCAGTGTTCATTTCTCTGTGGATGATGATGATGATGGGATAATATTATTTATTGTTGGATGAAGAAAAGTAGGTGATACTAAAGACAGAAGACATGCTAGACAATTGGATGGAAAAAGATGATTTTTTTGGAGCAAAAGAAAAAGAAGGAAAAAGAGAGAATTGATTTCCAACCGCTGTCAATCATCCGTCTTATTAAATCTGCCACTCAACGTTCCATTTTCTCTCACTCATCTCTTTTACTCATCCAACATCCTCAATATATATATATATGTATATATATGTGTGTATGTACAGGGTGATCTTTAAATGCCTCTTTGATTCTTTCAGAATATGCGGAATCATAGAGTCTTTATGTACCCTTCTTGCTTGATCATTCGCTTTCCCTTATATTATATCTGCTAGAATGCTATGAGGCTATGCTATGAATTTGTTGGAGATGTAAATTTAAAAACATTTTATAGAATGAAATTAGTGTGAAGTGGTGTATGATGTGATGGCTTTGGGTGTGACAGACTGGCCAATCACTTGGTTATATTAAATGGATGGATGGAGGGCAGTTATCATTTTATGGAATGGAAATCCATTTGTGGTGCTATTCAGAGAATAGAATACTACTGTCACGGATTATGCAAATCAGCATCCCATTACTCTCACTACTGTCCTTCCAGATGTTACACTCTGACCAAATAGAAGGACCACAACTCAAATGCCTACAAGGTGCAGCTGAGCTATCCTCAATTCATCTCATATTACCCATAATCGTCATTTAGCTGATGGTGAAAGTAGAGAAAGCGGAAATTTTCTTAGTTCATTTATAAATCTCTGTTTCTATTTACCTTTACTATTGCTCATTCATAAGGGGAAAATTAATTTCAAAAATTGATCTCCTTTGAAGTCCTTGAAATTGCTTCTCTGCTTATGCTTATAGTATTATATGCTGCTGGGGGAAATGAATTTGATCTTGCTAAATTGCTATAAGGGGAGGGGAAATAATAATAATTAAAATAGTGATGTTAATTAGAATATTTTGAATTTTGTTTAAGGATGAGATGGAACGATTTCCATTGCATTTGATCCGAGACCCGACTGCCTTCACTAATTCAAATCCCGGAGAGTTGTACAACAACATCTTTGCATTTATCGTCTCTCCTGTTGAAATGCATATTTTCCAGGTAAATTGCTGCATAATCATAATCTATCAAAAGTAAAAACCTATTGTTATTTTGTGAACTTGTCAGCTTATTCATTAAATGTTAAGTCATGTTGCATTTTATTGAAGATAATAACATATTTCTCAGTAACAATAACAAGCCAATTAAAAAAGTTAAAAAACGTGGAGGATTGCAGAGAAATAGATGGGAATGTTAACAAGTAGCAATTTATGGGATATTAGTACTAGTATTGGAGTAAGTCATGTATGTATTTTATGTAGTAGTATATTAAAGGCGAATGTCGTAGTATGAGTATAGTCTTTGTATTGGATGGGGGAATGAGAAAATGTAAAAGATTAGAATTCCGTTTGAAGTAGATACTGGAAAAGATATCGTGTCGTTCTCTCAAACTGAATTCACTTCACTTTGATCTCTTTCTCTCTGGGGGCTTTATTGAAAAACTCTTAAATTTCATTAGAAAATCTTCCAAAGCCAAGAGTAGCATTACAGCAATGTTGGAGAAAGCAGAGCAACAAAAACAACTTAACACAACTGCTAGGGGAAAAAATTCAAATTTATACAATTATAATACAGAGATATATGTAGTAGTATGTAGAAAGAGCACATGCTATGTACATTATCTAATATCTCTTTTGACTTGACCTCAGGCAAAGGGAAAATATCCTGTTGCTTTGAAATTCAAGGGAGCTATGCCATGAAATAATTACATTCTTCTTCCGTTAGTTTAGTTATGTAAAATATAAAGGGCAATATTATTCCAAAGTTCGTATCATGGAAGAGAAATCATCATTTTTTCCACTATGAAAAGCAAAGAAGGAGAAATTTGTTATGGGAATTATTTTTTAAATTTCTATTTTATTTCTATAGTGTTTCAACATATCTGCCGCTGATTTGGTTGAAGATGTAAAATTGGCATTGGCCGGACGAATGCCACCAAATCGACAACGACATTCAAGTCAAACAAGTCTTCCACCTCCACCAGTTCAACCCCCTCCAGAACCACCTCATTTTAAATGTAAGTTAAATAAGATTTTATTTTATTGGACTATTAGTTAATTGTTGTTGTTTTTGTAGCAGCGGAGGATAGCCGTGACGATACAAGCTCCATCGAAAGTGAAGGACAATATGAACGAGAGGTTGCTATTTTGAATAGATGTTTTGACGACATCGAACGCTTCATTGCTAGACTTCAATATGCAGCTGCGGCTTACAGGGAACTACAAAGACGTCGCAAGTAAGTTCTTATAATATAATAATAATAACTAGGCGAAAGGAAAGTAATAAATCCCCGTAAAAAATAAACCAGTGGGGGATCTGTAATCCAATTTTGCAAATGTTGCGGTCACTCTTCAGTCATCCATCAAACAGCTAGTGGTTTCCATTTTCAGACTCCATATTTAATTTCCATATGGGATATTTTAATGAAACCAACAACACTCCAATAATAATGAATGTATATTTATGCATGCATGCAAATGACAGTTTTCTCACATTTATCCTCAATTTGACCATGACCAGGATCATATGCTGGTCATTTGCATCTTTTATTCTACTCTTTCAGAAAACCTCCCTTCCCCTTTATCCCATCCCCCTCTGTGAAAATGAAAAGAGATTTCTCCAGGTGAAAAGAAAGATGTTGGAGCCATAAAAGATAGATTTAGCCGTAAGATTAGATTTGAGGGCATTTAGATTTATGTATATATTTTTTGATCTTTGAATTTATTTTTTTTCTGTAAGTGAGTTATATGTATGTGAATATGTATATGTGAATTTAAATGGGAGTGAGGTGAGATGAAGGGGATTTCTAGAGGATTCACTCAAATAAGAAAACACTCATTTCATCTTTGCTTTTGGATTTCTATGTTCTTTATTCCTATTGCAAAAACGTTGATCCCTTAGCAAGTTGAATGGTAGGGCCACTTTTATTAAGGGAATTTCTTCATTTGTGCAATACAATTTATAGGTTTCAAATTCCATTTTTAGTTTACAGTCAGCATCTATTGATCAAGGCAAAGTTACAATGATGCAATGATAACAATCCATGTCATGTAGGAAACTGAATTTAAATTTGTGGTATTTTATGATGGATGAAGTTCGGAGAATGGAGAAAGTTCCCCCGTGCGATTCCTATCTACTCTTCGTATATATGCTATTGGTTTAGTGTATATTCCCTGGAGGAGTAGTAGTAGTGGAAAAGATTTTAGTTTTTAGAGAAAGTCCAATCCAATCGAGAGAGCATAAACTGCAATTGCAATTTCCCATCTCACATAAAGTATAGAGAAGTCTTTTAGTAAATTGCTATAGCCCAAAGCTAGATAAAGTTGAATATAAAACCATGAAGAGAAGATGATAAATTTATTGCTGCTTTTGTGCATAAAATAAAAATAGATTGCAAATAGATATCAGGACCTAAATAGAGGAGAAGCAGAAGCATATTGCCAACTAAGGTTTTTTTTCACAAAATAGTAATATCATTTCCAATTCATATGGTTCAGTTTAGTTGGGAGGATTTTATCCTCCATTTGATGTCAGAATTGTAATTAATGGTTTATTTTATTGTAGATCAAAGAAGAACAAAAAGAAGGATCATGGAGAAGGACTTTTGTCAATGAGAGCAAGACCACCACATGAACGAGAGTTTATCGACATTCTACAGAAATTCAAGCTATCTTTTAATCTACTTGTAAGTGAATGTCAATGTTTTGTTCCTCCAACAATCCCAAAAGATTCACTGACAGAGTCAGATGACATTTTCAATTCATGTCCTTCTTTTGGTTGGATTATTATTAGTTTCATTGATAATACCATAATTGTGAGAATGAGAGGGATTGTTGGGGGAATAAAAAATAAATTGCCATGTTCTTCTTCCTTGTATACCTATATATTATATATATAGCTAATAGTATAATGTAGTGTATCTCTGAACAACAACTGCAGCTTTCTCATCCCCAGAAGACAAGGCATAGAGAGAAAGTGGTGATGGTCTTCTTCTTGATTTTGATCTTTCTCCCACATGTGATGTGAACCAGTCACGCTATAACATTATCTACTTCCCTGATTTTACTTTCTTTTTCCATGTAAAAAAATAAAAACATTCTCACACTTTTTCATGTGAGAAACTTTGATTTAATGGGTTATCATCATTTCCCCCCTCTTTTAGTAGTAATGTTTCTTTTTCATTTTCCATATAGTTTTTCCCTACTAACATATTGTAGTTTTATTTAATATACTTAGCGGTAATTAACGAGTAATTACCTAATGTACTATCTTTGGGGGGAGGAAGGGGTATGATGCTGGATTATGGTGAACGTAACCCTGTTGCATCTTATATCTTATCTTGAGTTCACAGTGTGTATGTACTTTGAGTATAAGTAAAAGTGGTGATGGGACACGCCAACATCAATGCCTTCCTTATATATTCCATTCAATGGATGGCTGAAAGTGAATCTCCTCATTTTATACTACTAAAGAATCGATTTCACTTTCTAAAAACTTTTTCCCCATTTATTTCCTCTTCTTTTTTTACTTGAAATACTTTTGATTTTGACTGGACTAGATTTCCCAAGAATAGATTGACTTTGATTTGAGATTGTAGAATATATACTGTCCAAGTTTATCCATTTAAAAGAAAAAACAATAAGTAAAAGTACAACAACTACTGCTATACTCATCCTGACTCTATATTCCAGTAATACTAAAAGTAAAGTAAATTATATGTTTTTTATTTCAGGCACGCCTCAAGGCTCATATTCATGATCCAAATAGTCCAGAACTTGTGCACTTTTTGTTCACTCCTTTGGCCCTTATTGTTGATGCTTCAAGGGATGCCCATGCCCCTGGACTAGCTGCAAGGGTTATTTCACCCCTTTTGAGTCGAGAGGCTGTTGATCTTCTCACTAATTGTTTGACTTCTAAAGAAACTGAATTGTGGCATTCACTTGGAGATGCTTGGCATCTTCCCAGGTAAAATTATATAAAAACTATTTTTCTCTTCTTTTTTTATCTTCACTCCACACAAATCCTTTCCTTAACAACATTCTCTTCTTATGGATAAAATCATCTTTTCTGGGGAGCAATGAAACTTTTTATTTTCCCAAAGAATTTATTTATGTGGCTTTTTTCTCTGCCTTATGTGTGTGAAGGATTCATCCGAGTTGACATTTCCTTGTTGTTGGATTGAACAGTCCCAACAGAGCCATTTCTCTTGAAATACAATTATTAAACTCTTTTCTCTTCCAATGCACGTAAAAATAACAACATACACTTAAAATACTACTCAATTCAAACTTATATATCTATATCATGGCTACACCGATACAAGAGATACAACTATAGAGATGATAAAGACAGTCATTTCCAGTTTTTAGGGTATCCCTTTCTCTCTCTCATGGAGAAAGTTGTTGGGAAAGAAATCATAGCTTTATTATTTTCATTGTTAAACCTTTTGGGTAGACGCAGTTTTTAAAGATGCTATATGCCTATGCCGTATGTATATGGGGAATCTATATACATCTGTATAGATTCTATACCTAAGATTGGTAGGTGGTTAATTTCTCTTGTTTCAATATTCCATTCATTGCAGGGTGTCTTCTTGTTTCTATTCCATTTTTTGTGAATTTGTGTCTTGACTATAATATATTATACATGGATATAGGTAGGTATATATGATTTGCACGTATAGCAAATGTGTTTTACTATAGTGTATGTTAAAATGTGCTTTGAAAAAAAGCAATTTCTTGTGAGTAATAAAGAGGATGAGAAGCTCTGTTGGTGAAGGAAATGTAATTTTCTAGAGCGAAGGAAAAGAGGGAGATGCCTTGAGCGTATTATAATGGATGAGAATGGTCCATCTGAAGTCCATCTCATCAGATCAACTACATACTCTTCGTCCTCGCGTCTTCGTCATCGTCAACCCCGTCGTCATCTTGTCCCAAGTTCTAGCTAACAAGTTATTTACTTGAGATACTTTGAAAGTTTAGTTTTATTCCAACCCATCAGAAGTATAGTACTCCCATGTGCACACTATATATATCTTCCAACAATCCATAAACTACCATACCATAGTTTTAAAAGAGGAAAAACAAAATATTCTCACACTATACTATACTGCAATGCTTTCTCACATTTTTCTCTATTTCGTGGGAGAAAATTTCAAATGATTATTTGGATGAATAATGGAGATACGACAGTGGATATAAAAGATGAGATAATGTAACGATATGATTATTATGAGTATGACAGAAGCCGCGCAGTAATGAACGATGACATGACTCAAAATCCCCAACTGCCCATTTCATAGTCCATATAATGTCCAACTCCTCCTCTTATTCCTCTGACTATATGAAATAAAAGAAGGTCACAAATGTCCAACACATCCAACATTCAATGGAGAAACAATTATTTATTCTCATATGGAACATTTTATATTGGTTCACTAGTTTTAAGCCTGCCCTACGGACAGGTAACGGAAAATGATCTAGTCATTCGGTCTCGAATGTTATATTTTGACCAAACAAAAAATGTTGAAAATGGAGTAGCACCAAATTTTTCTTATGTCCATCTATCCTCGTTTCACCGACTAATAAACCGTTTAGACGCACATAGCGATAGTGTGAAACCTTACTGCTATCTGTTTTAAGCAGAAATCCATATTTTTAATCAAAAATGAACAAATCGCAAGACACCCCAATTGACCTCTGATGACCTTACAGCATAGAGCTATCTGTATGATCGAAATACATGTCAAAATCGAAACCCCTTTATCTCAGTTCGATTTAACACCAAACTCAATTTTGACCTTAATTGACCCCTGACCTTATGACTGTGTTGATCATAAGGTTATTTAAATGACATCTCAGGAAAAAATGAATGTAAAAATTGATAATCCCGTTGAAAAAGTGTGCGATTTGTTACTTTAACTGACGACATTAGAATTTATGGTGACCAAGACCTTTTGACCTACAGTGCCCATCTTCAAACTCATCTTTACTCTGTGTATCTAAAACTTATATATACCAAACTTCATAACGATAGGTCAAACTGTCCGAGAGTTATTGCATAAACGGACAGACAGACGGTCTTCTGTTTGTTCCCCTGACCAAAGAGAAAGTGCACTTTTAGTCATACGAAATAAGATGTTCAAATTTCTAATTGACGAATTTGAGATATTTGAGCCTTCTGTATTTATCATTTGTTGCAATTTAGTGGGGCCCTGCAAGGGATCAGCCGAGAGGAATAGAAGTGAACATTCTAAAATTAGTATCTGCATAGTTGACGATGGAAACGTTTCCCGTCTTTATTTTTGTTCCAGTGGATATATATAGTTGTACATCCAATTTCCTTGATATAAAAAAAGATAATTTAAGAAACTGATACCGGTGTATGGATAATGTGTCTTACATACGCATGCATTACATATTTAAATTTCTGTAGTTCATATTCCTCATGTATCGTGATTGAATACATATAGGGCCCTTTGATGGGAACTTAAGTTCTGAACCTTTAAAAAATGTATTTGAAGAAAGTGATTTAAATTCTTTATCTCTATAATCTCTGCTCGTTTTCCTGTATGGATGAGACAATCTTCTGAAATAAAAATAGGAAATTGATATCAATCAAATGTTAAGGTATTTGCGCCTGCTCTTTCAAATTGCCTAGAAAATAGAAATTCAAAGTAGCCTATGTTATGTATCAAGCTACGAATTCTCACATGCTAGAGCAGAGTTTTTGATCAGACGATCTTATAATTGTTTTTAATTAAAAAAGTACGGATTTCAAATATGCTCAAAAATCCATTTATATCTCTAGAATTAGTTTAAAATTTAGAATAAAGTATAGAATTTAGAATTTCTAGAATTTAAAAGATGTGTGGCCTCCGATGGAATCCTCCTCCTTCATTTTTTCGTCTTCCAGAACTATATGCAACGATCGCCATATGAAATAAAAAATTATGATTATATAAAATATAGTATTGGTGTATCACTTATTCGTATTTTTGAAGTCCATATCCCTCGTTCGTGTTGAGATTCTAGGGCCCTTCAAGGTAATAATTCTGAATCGCTCATGAGTTTCTGGGGCCGTTCAAGGGAATTTTTATTCTAAACAATATTTGAATCTCATGAAGACTCAAATGAAGAGATTGTAATATTACTTGCATATTGGTATTTTTGAAGTGCATATCTATCTTTTGTTCATGATGAGTATCTGGGGCCCTTCAAGGGAATTTTTATTCTAAACAATATTTGAATCTCATGAAGACTCAAATGAAGAGATTGTAATATTACTTGCATATTAGTATTTTTGAAGTCTATATCTATCTTTCGTTCATGGTGAGTTTCTCTGGTCGTTCAAGGGAATTTTTATTCTAAACAAAATTTGAATCTCATGAAAATTAACATGATAAAATTGCACTATTGCTTACATATTGGTATTTTTGAAGTCCATATCTCTCGCTCATGATGAGTTTTTG